>JAXCGZ010023290.1:0-5000 GCA_037179515.1 Halocaridina rubra
CTATATGCGAGACTACAGAAAGAGACACGATACAAACCTCTCTTATCGCCGTCCAAGCACAAGAGACTTCTCCTGGAGTGATGGCTCTTACAACCCTAGACACTCACCTAGGCATACAAACTTTGGGAAGGCCCGATCATACCACGGCACGTACTCAAACCAGCATTACACATCCAACGGCAGGTACAGACACCAGGATCCATGGGCTAACCCCAGAACACACTACAATGATGAATTCCCAGCAGAATCATACAGTCGAAACTACAACTATGACTATGGATACCACCCCAATGAAACATGGTAATACCTCGTCTCCTGCTGTTGCTGTTACTGCTGTCGATGTGAAAGTTACTTGTAAATATAATGATAGATTATCTGTCGTACATATAAATGCACAATCCCTGTTATCCCATATACTAGAAATTGAACATAAGCTTGTACAAGAAAATATTGATGTTCTTTGCATTAGCGAATCATGGCTGTATCCGTCAATTAATAATGCATTTATTAATATTCCTTCATATAATATTTATCGCTATGACAGTGGTAGAGGTGGAGGTGTATGTTTATATGTTAAAAATTATTTGAAGGCCACTGAACTAAATCTTGAAACTGAGAAGCACGAAGGAGTGGAAGATAAATGGATCTCTGTCCAACATAAAAAGTTTCCTTCTATTATCATAGGCTGCGTGTACCGCCACCCCAAAGCCTCGGTAACCTCCTTTAGCTATATTTTGGACGTTTTTAAGGAGATAATTTTAAAAAACAAACCAGTTTTTATATATGGCGATTTTAATGATGATCAACTAAAAAGAGAAAATAAAATGAGTAGACTTATTAAGAATTTAAATCTAGAACAGATTATAAATAAACCAACTAGAATCACTCCCACTTCAGTTTCCCAAATCGATCTAGTAATAACAAACTCCAAACATATGATAACTAAGTGTGACGTAATGCCAAGCCCTATAGCAGACCACGAGGAAATTGTAACGTCCCTAAATATTCGCAAACCAAAGAGACAACCAATCTTTAAAACATTCAGATGCTTAAGAAATTATTCACAAGAATTACTTTGTAGTTTACTTATGAATGAAGTACATAAATTAAATGAAATTCTATATACCGATAATATAAATAAACAAGTAAGAATTTTAACCAGTGTCTTATCATCATGTATAGATCGATGTGCACCACTCGTGACAAGAGAAATATTTCGTCCCCCCGCTCCTTGGATAACAGATGACATAAAAAACATTATGAAAGAAAGAGACAAACTACAAAATGAAGTAAAACTACAAAGAGATAATATCCCTTTAAGAGAAAAGTTTACAGAGCATAAGAAACAAGTAAAATCATTATTAAGTAACAGTAAGAAACAGTATTACAAAAATGAATTTCAAAACGCTAAAGGCAATATCTCTGATACATGGAAAATTGCTAAAACCATGCTTTCCAATAACTGTAATAAAAGTAGTAACATATCAATTATACCCGATGAGGTAGATGTAAGTGCTAAAGCAGAAGAGTTCAATAATTTTTTCGCTGAAGTGGGGAAAAAAACCTTTGAAAAAACAAAAAAAGAAATAATAAATGAAATCAATAATAGTAATGGTGGTAATAATAATGATGATGGTAGTAGTAATAATAATAGAAATGTTGATAATGGTGTAAATAATAATGATGGTGGTAGTAATGGTAATGATAATAGTGATGATGGTAGCAATAATAATAATAATGTAAATTTGGAAGAACATAGTGCATTCAATAGAAGTACTGATGTCTTTAACCCTACTACAGTAGATTGTAATACAGTAATCTTAGTAATAAAAAATCTGAAAGACTCTAATGCATATGGATCAGATGGAATTTGTTTTCGTTTTATTAGAGATTCATTATTTGTAATAGCTTATTATCTGACGGTAATAATCAATACTTCCATAGTTACCAATATCTACCCAGATTTATGGAAAAATCCCCATGTAATTCCTGGTTTTAAAAAATGGAAATCCTGACGACGTCTCTAACTATAGACCAATCTCTTTACTACCAATTTTATCAAAGATACTTGAAAAGATTGTTGCAAATCAGTTAAGTGAGTTTCTTGAAAAAAATAAACTTATTGCAAAAAGTCAACACGGTTTCAGGCCAAAATTATCAACTGAAACTGCCTTATTGAAAATATCAGATGAAATATACAAAAATATAGATAATAAGAAAATATCATTGCTACTACTACTCGATCTTTCTAAAGCTTTTGATAGTGTAAAACATAGTATATTATTAGAAAAATGCAAAAAAATGAACATTGACCCAAGCTGGTTCGAGAACTATTTAAAAAACCGCTACCAGTCAGTCAGAATAAAAGATACAGTTTCAAGTTCCAAGAAGGTATTGTTTGGGGTCCCTCAGGGATCGATCCTAGGACCTATACTTTTTCTAATATATGTAAACGATCTAGTAAAATATTTACCTAACTGTTATGTCATTCAATATGCTGACGATACTCAAATCTTAATTGAAGGAGAAATTAATGATTTAGAAAATATTATTCGTAGAGCAGAAGAAATTTTGTATATGGCTAAACGTTACTTTCTAAAAAATGGTCTGTTACTTAATGAAACTAAAACCCAATCTATTCTTATCGGATCCAGACAATTATTATCAGAAGTTGATGACAATCTTCATATAAATTTTAACGGTAATATCATTAAGCCAATGAACTCGGTAAAGAACCTAGGTGTCTATTTTGACCGTTACATGAATTTTGAAATGCATATAGATGAAATTTATAAAAAAGTAATGGGTACTCTAATATATCTAAATAGGGCAAAAGACTCATTTGAAACATCAACTCGTATAATAATTGTCCAGTCCTTAGCTATGAGTTTAATTAATTACTGTCTCAAAGTTTGGGGATGTACAAATAAGACTCAATTACAAAGAATACAAAAGTTACAAAACTTTGCAGCACGAGTGGCTGTTGGCAATGTAAGAAAATACGAGCACATCTCTCCTGTTTTAAAAGATCTAGAATGGATAAAGATTAGAGATAAATATGTTTTTGATATATGTACCTTTGTTTTTAATATACTAAGAAACAATATTCCTGATTGCTTGTATAATTTTTCTACAGTAAGCTCAGTTACCGGGTTAACTACCCGTCAAGGGGAAGATTTATTAGTACGAAGGTCTAAAACTGATATTGGCTCAAGAGATATAAACATTCGTGGACCTCATTTATATAATCAGCTTCCCAGAGAACTAAAAAATGCTGGTTCAGTGTATACTTTTAAATATAATCTTAAGAAGTTACTCTTAAAGGAAGATTTTACTTGTAAATTTTAATTGTACACCCATATTCGAATACCCAATGTATGTTGGAAATAAAGTATTATTATTATTATTATTATTATTATTATTATTATTAGTAGTAGTATAATCATTAGATCATTACTTGGTTGAGAATTGAAGTCTATTACATTCGTGTGTACTGTATTATATTTGTTGTACTATCTTATCACTACCCATACAAGTAATAATTAACAGAGTAAAAATAACTAGTAGTAGATTTTTGTAATGATATTGACAATAAAAGCAGGAGTCACATGTCGAAGCAGGTAATTCTCATTTTCTGCTAATTCTGAAGTAGAAGATTCTCTTCCAGTTGATACAAAGTGAATACATTTAAATTACTCATTTTCAGTTCATAATTTTTAGCTTTGATCTTCGGCAATCCATCTTCTCCTTAGATCATATGATAGCTGTTAACTAGAAAGTAAAAAAAGATATATTTGTACAGTTGTTAGCAACAGTAGAGAATTTGGGGGGCATTTATCTCCCCTTTTTACTGCTCCTACAATACTGTAATTGTAGCACAGATTATATTCTGACTTGTCAACTGTACTTGTTACTACTATAGATATCCAATGACCAGGATGTGAAAGATGGTCATTGAATATCTATAGTAGTAACAAGTACAGTTGACAAGTCAGAATATAATCTGTGCTACATTTACAGTATTGTAGGAACAGTAAAAACGGGGGGATAATTGCCCCCCTATTCTCTACTGTTGCTAACAACTGTACAAATATATCTCTACTTTCTAGTTATTAGCTAACTCTCATGTGATCTAAGGTGAAGATGGATTGCCGAAGATCAAAGCTAAAAATTATGAACTGAAAATGAGTAATTTAAATGTATTAACTTTGTATCAACTGGAAAAGTATCTTTTACTTCAGAATTAGCAGAAAATGAGAATTGCTTTCTTTTACTTCAGAATTAGCAAAAAATGAGAATTACCTTCTTTTACTTCAGAATTAGCAGAAAATGAGAATTACCTTCTTTTACTTCAGAATTAGCAGAAAATGAGTATTACCTGTAAGAAAACAGGCAAATGTAAATGAAAAAACCCATCCGAGTTAAGTCTCTTCCACGGTCTCTTGCAGGTAACACATGCAACACAGGCAGTAATTGCATGTTCTGTAGCAACAGACCCCTCTATTTTTCCTTACCAGCAGACAGAGCAAAGAAAAGGACCAAGGCGCCGTTAGAAAAGCAAAGAGAATCAATGTTCCGGTTTTACGTCACAGGCTCCCATTTCATCCGAGGGCTAGGACGGTTGCCTTCTTGCAAAGAACTTGTTTTGGCAGGTGTAATCGTTAACCTGAGTGCATGCCCTTGCTAACCTCAGACCGTGGCGGGGAGCGAACCCTCGACCTGACGCCTCAGAGTCGCGGACGCTACCGCTTGTGCCACGGTGACTACTTAGAAAAGCAAAGAGAATATGAAACAGTAATTGAGAAGAGTTTTTTTTTTCCAGTAATATATTCCAGTCTTTCTATCAGACGAATCGGATGATGGCCTAAATGCATTATTAGTTGAGAATGAAGATAAGGAAATAATCAACAAGAAAGATTTGTATCAGGAAACACCTAGTTTTTTATCCTTAAAAAAAAATATATAATAAAAGGGAAGCAACGGATGATGGACTAACTGCA
>JAXCGZ010023290.1:10000-17500 GCA_037179515.1 Halocaridina rubra
AGGAATGGCATCCGTTCATAAACTGATAAGTCAAGAACAGCACGAATCTTCAAGAGTCTAGTGAGAAATAGCTACCCCATATGAACATGAGAAGAACTTCTGAGATAGAAAATCTACGATAATGTTCTAATGACATTGGATGGATGGATGGATTCGGTTTTACGTCACGGACTCCCTTTACTACCAAGGGCTAGGACGGTTGCCTATCTTGCGAAGGACTTGTTTTGGCAGATGTAATCGTTACCCTGAGTGTATGCCCATAGACACTGGAAATGACAACAACATTTTGTCTTGTTCTACCATTTCTCCAACCGGATCCCCTTTCTGACACTCTCCCTGCCCACTGATCCAGGCTTGGGACTGGCGCTGAGCTGTTGGCTTTCTCCCTCCAGTGGCTGGATTAAAGATATCACTGATGGGCTCTTAAAGAGCTGTCGTAATTTAGGAGAAAGTGTATGTGAGAAGTAATTTCCTATTGAAAACGGTTAATGGCAGACGTCGCCGCTTAAAAGAAAATGATGTATAATATATAAATGGGCAAAAATGGTTTAATTTGCACATTTTGCAGGTACTTTTGAGCCCCGGGGCATTTTAAAGGCATTTCATGTTTTAGGGCATGACCTCCCAACCTGGGTTCCCTTACCCACAAGGAAAGTGAGATGGAATTTCAGGGGAGCGTGCGAACAAGGTGTGTGTGTGTGTTTTTTTTTATTATTATTATTATTTTTATTTTTTTTATTTATTTATTTTTTTTAAGCTGGTAATCATCCCCAAGGAGTGTGAGATGGATTTTCAAGGGAAGTGACAAAGAATGTCTTGTGTCCTGTGAGTCACGAGTCATCATGCCCAGGTGATGTAAGATGGATTTTCAAGGGAAGCGACAAAGAATATCTTGTGTCCTTTGAGTCACGAGTCATCATTCCTAAGGGGTGTAAGATGGATATTCACGAGATCCGACTAAAAACGTCTTGTGTCACTTGAGTGATGAGTTATACGAGTCAGCACTCAACCCGCATGCAAAAAATTAGACTTCATATTCAAATGTGATCTTACTTTATCAGGGGGTGTCAGTATTAATCAAACACTTCTAGGGGTACGGGAATCATAAAAGATTGGGAACCACATTATTAAAATAATTGAAATTTTTAAGAAAATTCGCCTAGAGCAATACAAGTTACAATACTCTAAGCTAACCCAGCCTGTTGTTAATGGTGAATTTTCTGAACTTTGTTTAGAGCGCATTTTTTAGTGTCGATACTTCGCTCGTTTTCGATAATGTATTTATGTATATTTAGATATTTATCAATGTTCAGTATGACTTGCAACTACTTGATTTAAGAACCCGAAAGAATGAAATTCAAACCATCGCGGATTTCTTTACAAAAGAAAATGAGGCAGATATATCGCTTGTGACTAAAGCCGCTTTCACACCAAAGTGGCACGTCGCACGTGGCACGCCAGTTGAAAACGAGCATCCGGAAATATATGAAGCCTTTCACACAGAAGTGGCGTGGCACATGGGACGTGTCACGCCACTTCTGTGTGAAAGGTTTCATATATTTCCGCAAGTTCGTTTTCAACTGGCGTGCCACGTGGCATGCCACGTGCGACGTGCCACTTTGGTGTGAAAGCGGCCTAAGGTTACCACCCTACTTTCAGTCTGTGAAACAGCCTCTGATGCCTAAGCAAGAGGTCCTGAGTATGATTCCCAGCGTTGGGTCGTTCATATAGTCATCTCTTCACCAGAACCTCTCAGAGGGTCTAGAGCATATAGAGTGCCGTCAACTCTGCAGGTTCTCTCTCTCTCTCTCTCTCTCTCTCTCTCTCTCTCTCTCTCTCTCTCTCTCTCTCTCTCTCTCTCTCTCTCTCTCTCTCTCTCTCTCTCTCTCTCTTTGCGTGTGTGTGTGTTTAAATGTGCAAAAAGCAAATTATATAACCCTATATTCACGTGCTCAGACTTCAGTAAGGGCAAAAACACACGTACCGCAGCTCACACATCAAGAGTAGCTCAGATCGCCACTGCATCAGAGCGTCATGTATCAAATGCGTTTTGCAAGATTGCTTGGGAAATAGAGAGCCGTTTTGGGAAATTTACGAAATTACTACAAATTTTCCCAATCACTTTTCTTTGAGTCCTATTTCGATGTTAAACATAGAGTGTCATCTGTCAGAAAAGAAGAAAAGAATGCTGTATGTGTCTTTGAAATAGATATCTTGTTGACCCAACTGATATAGTGAGCTTCAGTGTAATATTTAACGTATTCATTCATAATAATGCATACATATACATATACATTCATATACACATGCCTCATTTCCCCCTTGTAAGGGGGTGACCGAACCAAGAAACGCACATTCACCACGATCCACACATACTTCAACCACTCCTCTCAGCTACTTGGGGATAAAGGGTTGCCACGTCTCCCCCCCATTCCACCCTGCTTGGGTCACCCACAAGGTAGGCGTTCAAGGATATTCTACTGGCCCGACAGCCGCAGCTGGTTTATCCCCACCGCTTCATCACATGGCAACTCCCCTCACACCCGTCCACCAGAGTTCCCTGAGTCAGCAGGTGCGAGAAATCCCTTTGGGCCGCGTCATATATTCATGATAATAGTTTCAGCTATTTATGAGATTATTTAGGATGCCTTGTTCCGGTGATATTGTGGGGAACAATATTAAAGTAGAGATTCGTATAGTATCACTTTGCAAGAACCTCATTGAGATAAGAATTTGAAGGTAGTGGCTTCCTGCGTTGTAGTCTCTGTTAACTCAGCAGGCTTAGTAAGTTAACTATTAACTCTGTGGCGTAGCTCATACGTATCCTTCGCTATCAACGCGACAACAACAATAATAATAGTGATAATAATGATAATAATAATAATAATAATAATAATAATAATAATAATAATAATAATAATTATAATAATAATAAGTAAACAAAAATGAAAGTCTTGGAAAACATATTCTTTACAGCAAAATATAATATGGATTTTGTTACCTTTAAATTTCCTTCTTTTTGTTTCATTTAAGAAATAATCGTATTTTAATTTCTCTGCAAACACTAATAGATTTTTCACTCTTAGAATCGACATGAAAATTATTTAACTAAAAAACAAATAAAATTTTTATGGATTATCGTGGTTAAGAAAAAAATAAAATAAAATAATTTTAATTTATAGAACAAAGAATAAAATTATGTTCTGCAGGCAGCTCAAATATACTTTAACTTACAAAACAATGTTAAAATTGTTTTACATATTACGGTTTATAGCATAGGGTGGGGCTGTTACCATATACTTATGCCAACCTACAATGAAGGCTCTGAGGCGGCAGGTCGAGGGTTCACGCCCCGTCACGGACTGAGGTTAGTAAGAGCATACACTCAGGGTAACGATTACATCTGCCAAAACAAGTCCTTCGCAAGAAGGCAACCGTCCTAGCCCATAGTAGAAAAGGGAGTTCGTGACGTAAAACCAAAACCAAAAACCAACCAAACAATGAAGGCTCTGAGAGTGTTGAGGCCCAATACACACTCAGTGAAACTGTCTGTATGAGTGCATTCGAAAAAACGGATTTATGAAATGTATTTTGTGCATGTATGGGGCTAGTTTGAGGAATGTGCTGGGCTCTCGTGCATGAAGTGGGCTAATTGGCTTTTCCTGAAATTATATGCAATGTCTCAGTACTGCACGCATTTACCTTGTGTGTATAAGGGGGAGCATGATGCTTTTGTACAGGCTTTGTACCTTCAATTCCATGCACTACCCCTATACAAGGACAAACTCCACAGCGTAAGCTGTTTGTGCAGTGCAGTTGTGTATTTTAACTGTGCTTGTGTCCGATGGCCTTGAGATGTGCAAACTGATTTTGAAAAGTGCAGTGCCACTGACTGTGTAATAGGGCCTAATGTCCAATGGCCTTGAGGTGTGCAAACTGATTTTGCACTGTGTAGTGTCATTGAACGTGTATGAAGGCCTTATGGTCAATGGCCTTGAGGTGTGCAAACTGATTTTGCACTGTGCAGTGTCACTGAACGTGTATGAAGGCCTTATGGTCAATGGTCTTGAGGTGTGCAAACTGATTTTGCACTGCGCAGTGCCACTGAACATGTATGAAGGTCTTATGTCCAATGGCCTTGAGGTGTGCAGACTGATTTTGAACAGTGCAGTGCCACTGAATGTGTAATAGGGCCTTATGTCCAATGGCCTTGAGGTGTGCAAACTGATTTTGCACTGTGCAGTGCCACTGAACATGTATGAAGGCCTTATGTCCAATAGCCTTGAGGTGTGCAAACTGATTTTGCCCTATGAGATGTCACATGTATATGAGGGCCTTGAAGTGCGCAAACTGCGTTGGCACTGCGCAGTCCCCTTCAGCTTGTATTGGTCCTCTCGGCTTGTAGGGCATTGGAATTCCGTGACTCTCTCTATAAGAGTCAATGCCCCCGACCCCTATCACCCCATCTAAAAACGTATTTGTACCCTGCTTGAATATTCGCATCAAAAGCAAGCTTTTTGGTTCTGAAGGCATCGCAAAACTAATGTAACTTTCAACGATATGAAATAATTTGGAAATTTTCGAAACTATATATATATATATATATATATATATATATATATATATATATATATATATATATATAATATCTTTTTAGCTTAAAATAAAATAAAATTTGTATCGAAATTTCTCTCGATCGAATATCACACCGACGCCTCCTGATTGTCACTCTGATGTAATTTATTACGATTATTTCAGTTTTATTTATATATATATATATATATATATATATATATATATATATATATATATATATATATATATATATATATATATATATATATTCCAATTTATTTTTTCTAGCTATTTATATAATCAGAATTTTCACACGTAACTTACTTTGCATGATAAAGCAGTACTTTTCGTAGACAAATGAAAGTCTTTTGATGTAATATATATATTTTCGGACTCAAATATATGGAAAAGAAAGCAAAGTATAGAATTTTTTATTGCACCTAATCAAGCGTGGCATATTCTCTCTCTCTCTCTCTCTCTCTCTCTCTCTCTCTCTCTCTCTCTCTCTCTCTCTCTCTCTCTCTCATATTGAAGTTTGTGGATTTTGCTGTTCTTTTCTTCAAGTATAAAGTTGAGAGCATTGAAAAGTAGAAATTTGCAGATTATTTTGCCATAAAGAGTTTTTTATTATGTATTTTACTCACGCTTTCAAAATGGACTTGCCTATATAGTGCTGTACTTTTTCTACTACTACTAATACTAATACTACCACCACTACTACTAATACAACTAATTTTGATGAATAATTGAAGGTACAAGCTCTTTCTAGCTCGAATAGGCTAGCTTGCTGGCATGACAGTTTATTATTTAGTAAATTGACTACAAAGCATTGCGCAAGCAGTCGAGCACCCAATTTTTTGCAATTTGCTTTCTTACTACTACTACTACTACTACTATACTACTACTACTACTACCACCACTGCTGCTGCTGCTGCTGCTGCTACTACTACTACTACTACTACGACCACCTCTACCACTGCCACTATAACTACTACTACAACTACTAACTAGTACTAGTACTATTTATTTATTAATAGATAGAAATTGAAGTACACAGCTCTACCTAGCTCTACAATGTTCCCGGTATGACTATTCAGTTGTAGAGTTCTTCAGTTTAAGTAGTCAACATCGTGAGTACCCTATCTCCTTCAGTACCTTCTCTTCATTTTTTAGTTATACATTCAGGCGTATATTGTAGTCACCGTGGCTCAAGCGGTAGCGTCCGCGACTCTGAGGCATCAGGTTGGGGGTTCGCGCCCCGTCACGGTTTGAGGTTCGCAAAGGCATGCATTCAGGGTAACGATAACATCTGCCAAAACAAGTCCTTTGCAAGAAGGCAACCGTCCTAGCCCTTGGTAGAAAAGGGAGTCCGTGACGTAAAATCGGAACAACGAACATTCAGGCGCATATTCCGAATCTGCTATTTAGAACTATATCCGATATGATTAGATACTCTTTTATTTCTAAATTAGTGTCGGACCTCATCCTTTGAACGCACAGTAGAGCAGACCTTAACAAAGAAACTCGTCTCTCTCTCTCTCTCTCTCTCTCTCTCTCTCTCTCTCTCTCTCTCTCTCTCTCTCTCTCTCTCTCTCTCTCTCTCTCTCTCTCTCTCACGCGCGCGCGCTTTGCTTTGCTTTGCTTTTTTTTTTGCTATGCTTAAGTTATTATCGATCGAACAGTGTAAGACAAAAAAAAATTTTGAGTTAAGAAATTACATTATTATTATTATTATTATTATTATTATTATTATTATTATTATTATTATTATTATTATTATTATTATTATTATTATTATTACCATTATTATTGCTCTAATTGTTATTTTTGTTGTTGTATTACATATCCGTAAGTGACATCTGATTAGGTTTTAAAATAATGGACATACATACATACATTTTCAATGTCCTTCATTCCCTTTGTATTGGGGTGGTCTAGTCAAAGCACACATTCATTCATCAGAAGGCGATTCACTTCATCCGCACCTTTTAGCGCAACAGGGTAAATGGGCAAAGATCTTCTGTCTTGAGACCTGGCAGCCGCAACTGTTATAACCTGCAGTTGCATCAACAATTTTGCTTTTATTTGGTGTATGTTTGTGCATTGACTCGACCACCTTCATACAAAATAGATTATGGTCATTATATATGTGTATATAGTTATGTTAAATAAATATAATTTGCAGTATCTGGTCATGATGTTCGTGCTTTGACTCTGCCATCCGCTTTACAGTGGATATTACGGCTATTGTATGTACGTCACGGACTCCCTTTTCTACCAAAGGCTAGGACGGTTGCCTTCTTGCGCAGGACTTGTTTTGGCAGATGTAATCGTTACCCTGAGTGCATGCCCTTGCTAACCTCAGACCGTGACGGGGCGCGAACCCTCGACCTGATGCCTCAGAGTCGCGGACGCTACCGCTTGAGCCACGGCGACTATGTATATAACTATATTAATTAAATGTTTGCTGTATTATGATACTATTATTCTGTATTCGAATGTTGTGAACACACAGGTTGGATCTGGGGAATTAAGGTTGGATGCCCTTCCTGACGCCTCGAGGTGGGATCGAATCCGCGTTAGTCGCAACATGACTCTTGCGCTCTATCACTGACCTTTCGTCTCATTGCTTCACATAATCTTATGGCATTGTATTCACTCTCTTATATTAATACATGATAACACATTTAGTCTGAAGTTAGTAAGGGCATGCACTCAGGGTAACTATTACATCTGCCAAAACAGGTCCTTCGCAAGAAGGCAACCGTCCTAGCCCTTGGTAGAAAAGGGAGTCCGTGACGTAAGACCAGAACCGAACACATTATATTAAGCCAAGTTATGAAATAAGTTATTGTTATTAGTTATTTTTCCGTGAAATTATTAAATTGTCGATCTTTGAAAATCCAGACAATTACAGTTCATAAA
>JAXCGZ010023290.1:20000-27500 GCA_037179515.1 Halocaridina rubra
ATGAATTCGCGGTACGAGAGTCATTACTAATATTTTAAATTTTAATACCAAAGGCAGAATATGAGTCTTTTTTAATATCGTGAATGTTATCACAAAAGTCGGAATATGAGTCAATAATAATATTTTGAATGTGATTTCTAAGTCAGGATATGAAATTAGTCACAAATATTTTAAATGTGCTTACAATAGTCAGCATATGAGTCAGTAATAATATTTCGAATGTAATTTTAAGTCAGAATATGAGAATCATTACTAATATTTTATATGTGATTATAAAAGTCAGCATATGAGAGTCACTACCAATATTTCAAATGTATTTACGAGTTAAAATAAGAGTTATTAGCTATATTTTGATGTGATTATATAATTCAGAAAAAGACTCATTACAACCATTTTAAGTGTGATTGTAAAGAGCAGAATGTGAGAGTCATTTTTAATATACTGACGTAATTACAACATCAGAATATTAGTCATTGCTTATTTTATTTTGTTAATTATTATTATCATTATTATTAAGATTGAGGGGGCTAAAATACTCCCTCCGTGTTCCTCTGCGTGTCGTAAGAGTCGACTAAATGGGACGGAGCGAGAGGACTAGGAATCTCCTCCTCTGTATTTTCTTTTTCCAAGGAGTCAGGGTATTTTGCCTTGACTCAGCCACTCTCCTTATAAGGGGAAAAATAGCTCATGTATATAGGTAGATATTATTATTATTATTATTATTATTATTATTATTATTATTATTATTATTATTGAATATTATTATTATTATTATTACTGAATATTATTATTATTATTATTATTATTATTATTATTATTATTACTATTATTCCCCCATCTTAATTTGTTTTCATGTTATATGTTTACCTATATTGCTATTTTTACGTTTTTTAAAAGAGAAATATTGTGTAAATGAAAGTAAAATATTTGAATTTGAATTCAAATTACAAAAAAAAAGCAGTTACAAAAACTAACAATATACTATAGCAACGTTAACCCTCATGTTATCAAGAAAGAAATCCTGTCAATTTACCGGGAATGCCAAGTACAGACAGCTTATCTCTTCCACGGGAATGACTGAGAGCAGATTGTGGTGCTTCTAATCAAGATAATTGTTTACAAATGCTGCAAACGGACTTCATGGCCGAGAGTTGGAAATAAGAATGATACCTCCATTAGGATGGCGCGCCACATTTCTTTAGGTTGTGTGTTAGGGAATAGTTAAATCTTTATATCGAAGATGGTGGATATATACATACACACACAGATACGTGTGTATATATATATATATATATATATATATATATATATATATATATATATATATATATATATATATATATATGTATATATGTGTATATATATATATATATATATATATATATATATATATATATATATATATATATATATATATGTGTGTGTGTGTGTGTGTGTGTATGTGTGTGTGTGTGTGCGTACTTATAGACAGAGAGAAAGTTTTATTGGCTATTGGGCAGGCAAAGAGTATGACTGCGGTGTTATGCTTGAGCGAAAGCTGTTGGGGCTTAAATGAAAAAAATGCAGTAAACATCATCGGTAATCCTTGACTTGCTTTCATAGTTATGTTTAGGATAGAGAGCAAAAAAAAAAAAAAAAAAAAAGCTATATTTATCGTCTTTTATGTATTTGGTAAAAGTTCTTCCATCTTCATCATCATCATCTTCATCATCATCATCATCATCATCATCATCATAATAATAATAATAATAATAATAATATTAATAATAATAATAATAATAATAAAGTAGTATTAATAATGATAATAATAATAAAAGTAGTAGTACTAGTAGAATTAATAATAATAAAATAATAATTATAATAACAACAACAATAATAATGATAATAATAGTAATAAGAGGTTAGTGAGAAACAGCTTCTCCAAGTAAGTAGAGAAAGATTGGCGAGAAAACGAGGAAGAATAAGGGAAATTTGACTGTTAGGTCACCTGGATAAACGCATACTAGTAATTAATGTATTATTTGTCAAAAGCGGAACTTCGTACATCCGGAGACATTTATCTTAAGACACTGTTTTAAAACTGTATTGAAATTGTAGTCATTGACTCCAATATTATATCTCGTGTGTGCGAATTCATTGCTGTGAGAACGACTTTAACTTATTTTGTTTTTATTTTACAATATGTGTGTGTATGTATGTATGTGTATATTTGTATGTGTGTGTATAAAATTTTATATGTATATATTTATTTATATATGTATTTCATGACAAGCATCATATAACAATAATTGTTCTTTTGTCTTCGGATTATAATTATCATTGATAATCAAGCTGTAAAAATTACCATATTTTAATAATCATTTTCTTTGTTTGGTTTTGGCCACCCCAGTTGACTGTGGTGGAAGAAGAAGGAATTAGTTACTAAAAAGAATAGGAATCTTTGGGTGCTCCTTGGTTATTCATATTTACAAGACGAATCACCTAACTTACCCTAACCAAACCTAGTCTTTCCTAGCTAAAACTAACTTAAGCTAGAATAACCTAACCTAACCCAACCCAACCCAACCCAAGTTAACAATTTACGGGGCTATTCAGATCCGTATGGAAGTTTTGGGGTTAACCATTTTGACAAGATCGAAAGAAAACAAAATATATTTTTCATTTACTTATTTACGTATTTACTTCTAAGTATTATGCTTTTGTTTGTTAAATATATTTTCTGCTCCACTGATTGTAGTAATTATTACCAATTTCCTATAGTTAATAATGATGCTTTTAATTGCTTTAAAAACATATTTTAAAACCTGAATCGAGTCTAAATTACTTACTGAGTTTGAGAGCTACGGAAATATACTAAAAGTTTCGGTTTTACGTCACGGACTCACTTTTCTACTAAGGGCTAGGACGGTTGCCTTCTTGCGAAGGACTTGATTTGGCAGATGTAATCGTTACCCTGAGTGCATACCCTTTCTAATCTCAGACCGTGACGGGGCGCGAACCCTCGACCTGACGCCTCAAAGTCGCGGACGCTACCGCTTGAGCCACGGTGACTACTACGGAAATATACTAAATGAAATAAATATACCGATAGATAAATTAATAAATTAATTACTATACAAATAGGTAAAGAAATAACATACAAATAGAAAAATAAATACATAGTAATAAATAGCAGGTCGAGGGTTCGCGCCCCGTCACGGACTGAGGTTAGTAAGGGCATACACTCAGGGTAACGATTACATCTGCCAAAACAAGTCCTTCGTAAGAAGGCAACCGTCCTAGCCCTTAGTAGAAAAGGGAGTTCGTGACGTAAAACCGAATCCAATAAATAGATGTATAAATATATGAATAGATATACCTGAACAGTACATATTTAACTACCCTTGCAAAGCAGAAGAAATTCACCTATAAATATTTCCAAAAGTCTAACAAGAAATGGAAAGAATATGTGTATAGAGGGAAAAATAAAAATACTGAATTGATTCGGTAATATCTGGAACTAAGAATAGATAAAGAAAAAGTAATGATAAAGATGGTAAAGGAAGAACAGGAAAGAAGAGCTGTAAAAGGAAAGGTAATTATAAAGATGATAATGGGAGAGCAGAGACTAAGAATAGCTAAAAAAAGAAAATGAAAGATAATTTTAAAGATTGTAATGGGAAAGTTTGGCAGTAGATTCCCCTTGTTAATAGTGAAGGATTCCTTTTTTTTTTTTTTTAATTTGAAATCAGAGGACTTTAAATGACTGGAATCTCTCATAGTTTTTGTGAAGCGGTTATCACACTTAAGAGATTCATATCTCTGCATTCAGGAATTTTCCACGTCGTTTTCTTTAATGAGTTGGTTCATTATTTCCCTTGTTTGTTTGTTTGTGTGTGTGTGTGTGTGTGTGTGTGTGTGTGTGTGTGTGTGTGTGCGTGTGCGTGAGTACATGTGCTCATTACTCCCCATCGTGTAAGTTACCTAATTGTGCCCATATCAGAGCACAATGCTCGTAACTCCCCGTCTCCAGATAAGTTTCTCTTTTGATGCACTAACGCTTACCATATCTGTGTAGTTACCTAGTTGCATTTACGGAAAAGAGCCCTAGGCACAAAACCCCCTCCCCCCTCCCGATCAGGTTTTTTTTATGAGTTAGCAACACTTATCATATATTACCTTAAAACTCACTCTCTCTCTCTCTCTCTCTCTCTCTCTCTCTCTCTCTCTCTCTCTCTCTCTCTCTCTCTCTCTCTCTCTCTCTCTCTCTCTCTCTCTCTCTCTCTCTCTCTCTCAGGACAGTCATTGTAACCCCTTTCAAAGCCGTAGTTCGTGAAGATACTGTTGTGCATTGACCCCACACATTCCTGTCATTTTCATGCTTCGAGAAGGGTAAAAAAATTGTCCTTTACCTCTTGTCTTCATAACACTGATATGTAAGCAAATACATGATTAAATAGATAGGTTAAGAAACAGATAATTAATTATATCAGTAAATAAGTATATGAATAAATATGTAATTCCGCACAGCAGGAAATGAATACGCAAAGAGATAAGAAAAATGAATTGCATAAAATATGAATGAATTAATTCATAAATAAATGAATAACCAAATAAAAAAGCAACATTTCTATCGAGGTCATTCATAATATACAGTGTCTGGCAACGCTGGTAAAAGTCGACGATTATCGACGCTAACAGCGTCTAGTGTGACTGACATGTGTGATGATCAGTGATGATAACGGAATTCAGGGAACATGAGAGTACTGAATGGCGCCTTTTGTGATGACTGAGTGACTACCTGATGACTTAATGAATGATAATGAAGTAATTGATTGAAATCTTCACTCGGAGAAATTCATTACGTGATGAGAATTCAAAGAAAGAGAGAGAGAGAGAAAATAAAGAAAGAAAGAAAGAGAGAGAAAAAAAATGTTTTAAAAATTTTAGGGACGAGACTGATCTGTGTTTATGATTTTGCGTGCGTGTATATATATATATATATATATATCTATATATATATATATATATATATATATATATATATATATATATATATATATATATATATATATATATATATATATATATTCCCCCTGAGGGAGGGGGTATGAATACTTCTTCCGTGTTCCCCTGCGTGTCGAAAAAGTCTACTGAATGGGGCGGAGCGAGGGGACTGGGAATCCCCTCCTCTGTATTTACTTCCTACATAAAGTCAAAGTATTTTCTTTGGTTGTGTGTGTTTATCGATAGTTTTTTCCAAGTTAATTTGGGGTCACTCGATATCACCAGCGTCTTCTATATCATTGTTGCTTTTGGCCAAAGTTTAATATCTGAATGGCCACCTCTAACCACCTATCTCCATTGAGCCGGACTTGGCACCGGTGCTGAGTCGAACTGGCATGAGAATAGTTTTGCGTATGAACGTCTGTTGTTTTGCTGTGCTTGCAGAAAGAAACGAAGCCCGTTATGCACCTCAGTTTATTTTTTTTTTCATTTAAGGTTTGCGTATAAAAAAAACTGCCTGAGATTATGTGCTGTACTTAATAGAAAGATACGAAAAATATAATTGTATGCACCAGAAATTAGCCTAAAATCCCTTAACTAATCGAAAAAAAGAGTGAAATAATGAGCATAATATTTTGAAAAGTTTTTGACACAAGAGAAATAAGCTGCGAAAAAAAAATCGTGAGTCCCATGACACTAGAATTCAGTGGCTACGAAGTCTTTCAAAAAATTAGGAAAAAATAATTGGCGAAAATGCCTAAAACGGCTCCTTATAAAAAAAATTGGCCTAAATTCATAGAGGAAAAAAGCTTGATCAGTTCACATATCTTAGACCTCTTTTGTTATTTTTTTTAATTTTTATAATTTTTTTAAAGAAAAACAACGCATAAAAAACTCAACATACCCCCCAAAAAAGAAATTGTCTAAAATACTGTTTCTTATAAAATTTACTAAATTAAATTTAATGTCTCATGTTTTCTCGTGCCCGGGCCTTTATTGGTGAGGGCAGTTTCTGCCTGTACCTGTGTCACCAAAAAAAAAAAAAAAAAAAATGTTTAAGAAAGGGCTATCAAAGAAATGAAAAAGAAAAAAACTTCTTGAAAAATGACCCACGCAAAAAGAAAATGAAAAATTAATTCATACAACTTAAATTTTTTTTTTAAAGGATTACATAAAAAAAAGATTATAAGCTCATTGATTTTTTTTTTAATGGGGGGGGAGTTATTAGCACATATCTTTAGGCGGTTAACTGTCACTTTTAAATTGATTTTTTTTCATCTCTTTTTGTGATAATCACATCTTTACTGTATATGATTATTATTTGTCATAAAATATGATTTTCTGGTAAAATTTATCGCTTTAAAATTCTGGAGGGTTAACCATAGTTAATTTTTTCTAATATATTTTCCTTGAATACATGGTCAAGAGTATTCAAACAGTGTATTATTATTATTATTATTATTATTATTATTATTATTATTACTACTACTACTGCTACTACTACTACTGCTGCTGCTACCACCACTACTGACTACTACTACTACAACTACTAAACCTGAAAAAAAAACACTCAACTTGTAAATATGTGAAATATTTTTGTGAAGAAGGATTATTATAGTTTGATTTTTTGTTTTTAAGTTACAGTGTAATATTTCCACTTATTTTTAGTTTTAATGTAGTATTCTCAAATCCTACGTGTAACTGTATTATCTGCAAAAAAAAAAATAGTATTTTTAAACCTATTCAAAAAGTCAGAATATCTTTCTACTTCTCAGATAATACTATATAAATTATTTTAATCTTTCTAGGTAAAAGTACTGTCATTACAGAGCATTGTATATATATATATATATATATATATATATATATATATATATATATATATATATATATATATATATATATAATTAGAGCTTTATAAACAAATTCTCCTTCTAAACAAAATATTCCTATTTTCATTTACAGGTAAGTTCCATCTGCAAGTAAAAATGTTCCTTACATGGACTCGTACAAGGTACGTTTGACCATACTTTTTCATTCCTAGTTGTGTGTCTTGTATTTACGCTGTGATTTATGATTCAGGCTGATAATGCACTCGGTGGATTTTGTACCTCTGAAGCACCAAATATCTTGTCTTCGACTGATAGGCCTATTCTGAAAGCGAGATAAAAATATATTTCAGCTTTTTTTTTTTTTTTTTTTTTTTTTTTTTTTTTTTTTTTTTGAGAGAGAGAGAGAGAGAGAGGAGAGAGAGAGAGAGAGAGAGAGAGAGAGAGAGAGAGAGAGAGAGAGAGAGAGAGAGAGAGAGAGAGAGAGAGAGACCAATACTCATTTTTTTCCATCTATTGAACATTTTGCCAGTGCTCATTTTCAAATTACAGTCCTCTTAAGGATAAGTAATAATAAGAATGAAAATCACTTGCTCTACACTTTTTTTTAAACCACTTAATAGCCAATGTCCCATAATGTATCATGGCTGCGAGGTTCTCTCTTTCGATGTAAAGCTGACATTAT
>JAXCGZ010023290.1:32500-35000 GCA_037179515.1 Halocaridina rubra
TATTTATATTTATATATATATATATATATATATATATATATATATATATATATATATATGTATATATATAATATATATATATATATATATATATATATATATATATATATATATATATATATATATATATATATATATATATATATATATATATATATATATATATATATATACACACATATATATATATATATATACACACATATATATATATATATATATATATATATATATATATATATATATATATATATATATATATATATATACACATATATATATATATATATATATATATATATATATATATATATATATATATATATATATATATATATATATATATATATATATATATATATATTAATGGATTTGTGCTTTGACTCGGCCATTTCCCTTACAAGTTGGATTGCGGCCATTGTATGTGTATGTATTATGTAAAATTGTTTATTATATAATGTACTTATTGCACGTTCTGTATGGATGGTTTAAAATTACTTGTTATTGATTACTTTAAATATGGATTCGGTTTTTTACGTCATGAACTTCCTTTTCTACTATGGGCTAGGACGGTTGCCTTCTTACAAAGGACTTGTTTTGGCAGATGTAATCGTTACCCTGAGTGTATGCCCTTGCTAACCTCAGACCGTTTCGGGGCGCGAACCCTCGACCTGACGCCTCAGAGTCGCGGATGCTACCGATTGAGCCACGGTGACTATGTGTATGTATTATGTAATAATGTGTATTATATTATGTACCTATTGCACGTTCTGTGTGGATGGGTTTAAAATTATTAGTTATTGATTACTTAATATATATATATATATATATATATATATATATATATATATATATATATATATATATATATATATATATATATATATATATATATATATATATATATATAATTATTTATTGTGATATCTTCATTTTTCATGCACTAGTGCTTTACCTCTGCTGATAATTTCCATACACCATTAGATATATGAGGTCATTTCTACAACAGCACCCTCATGGGCTCAGACTTGACAAAAGACTAAATCTCTTCAAATTTTAGCCCTTTCTAAATAAGAAATAAGTGAATTAATGATAATATTTAATGACAAAAACGAAGAAATTAATACCAAACTGAATGACCCTCGTTAACGCTTTATTTTTTTTTTTTGCGATTTCATTCAACAAATGTAATTATCTCATTGAGATTATCTTTTCCAATAATAGATTTGCGAGGTCAGTTCTGAAACAGCACCTCTAAGGGCTCAGATTTGAGAAAGAGAAATATTTCCGTACATTTTAGGCTGTTACCAAATATGGATATGGATTCGGTTTTACGTCACGAACTCCCTTTTCTACTAAGGGCTAGGACGGTTGCTTTCTTACGAAGGATTTGTTTTGGTAGATGTAATCGTTACCCTGAGTGTATGCCATTAAATTTATTTTAAAAAATGAGCTTAAAATATTCAAGGACAAATACGAAATAAGAAATAAGAAATAAGTTTCGGTGAAATTTATCGTACAAAGGAAAAGATAAATATGTCATATACAGTATCCGCAATTCTCCTTGTAAGTGGGTGGCCTAGTCAAAGCACACATTCACAAAAAGCTGTTTTAACTCGATTACTCCTCTTAACCCAGCCACTGAGGGGGGCAAGCCAGCCTCAACTTGGTGCCGGTCCCAAGCCCGGGTAGATGGGGGAGGGTTGGCGGCAGGAAGGGCATCCGGCCATAAAAATTTTGCCAAAACCAAAATATGGCCAGTACAGATATCTGGCCAGAAACATCGACCCCACATAAAAGTGGGAAAAGATGTAGACAAAGAAGAAGAAGAAGAATTCGATTACTCCTCTAAGCTCCTTTGGAGATGTAGCAAATCGTAGTAATTTTGAAATCTTTTTCCAGATCTGTAAGGTCATTGTTAGAACAGTGCCATCACGTGCTCAGACCGGAGTATAGACAATATTACCTTAGGTCTCAGTCAATTCCAACTCACGAGCGAATAAAATAAAGACATTTCAAACTCCAATGCAAAAAATAAATAAATAAAAAGAAAAAAATTATTAAAAAAAAAGGAAATTGGTTGAACAACCTTCACAAAATATTATTTGCGACTCATTCCATAGTCGTAATACATTTGAATTTAGCTCATCTTTCACAAAATAGTATTTGCGACTCATTCCATAGTCGTAATACAATTGAATTTAGATCTTCTTTTCCAATAATTCCAAATGATGAAATCTTTTCCCATACACCACTTTGAAACTATTCTGGTGAAAACTTTGTCCACTCATGCAGCTGATTGGCCGTCATTATTCATTTCGATACAAAAATTTGTCGCTTCATCACACTGCTTGAACTCTGTGTGATGGTGCAACTACTTAGAAGTGATATGTAGATTATGGATGTGCATTGGGGGAACAGCCCTGCTCATGTCGGGGCAGGTCCCAAACCCGGATACAGGCGAGGTTTGGTGTCAGGACAGACATTGTGCCATAACCAA
>JAXCGZ010023290.1:37500-49840 GCA_037179515.1 Halocaridina rubra
AGTACACAAAAGTGTTCAATGCGAGTTGACCATTGTTGACCCGATGATTACATCATTAGATGATGATATGGCAGAAACTGAAAATAGCAGAAACTCGTGAAGAAAAGAAGAAGAAAAGAGTGAGCAAAAGGAGCAAAAAGGAATAAGATGGAGAATAAGCACGTGGAAAATAATACTAAAATAATACGATAGAAATAGATAGATGGAGCAGAAAAGGTAATCAATGAAAAGAAATAACGAGACATAGAAAATAACTCATAAAATATAGAAACGAATGTGAATACTAGGAACAGAATTGATATTGCAAGAAAGGAAAAAAATACATTAAATAGAATGTGAGACTGAATCAGGAAGAAGGAAATAGAACGTAAAAGAGAGAAGGATCAGGAAATAAAAAAAATAAATAGACTTGAAGAATGAGAATAATCAAAACAGGAAAAAAAGAGGAAGCTTAGAATGAGAGGATGAGGAAAAATAGAGGAAGGAAATGAGGATTGTTTAGGATGTATTGTTTACATCTCGTCTCTCTTCACTCTTCATGACTTGCTGGTTTATGATGGATAATTAGTAGTTACAACAGGAACATACATCTGCTGGAAGTAAGTAAGTATTCTGCTGGAAGAAAGTAAGTATTAGAGGGTAGCTTACGCCTGGCATGAAGGCTTTAAGTTGTTGTTGTTGGAGGATGGATTTTGTTGGGTATTGGTTGTTTTTGTGGGATGAGATTTGTTTGTCTTTTCGTTTATGATGGTGATGGTTATTGTTGGGGATGGATTTTGTTGGGTAGTAGTTGTTTTTGAGGGATGGGATTTGTTGGTCTTTTCGTTTATGATAGTGGTTATTGTTGGGGATGGGTTTTGTTGGGTAGTGGTTGTTTTTGAGGGATGGGATTTGTTGATCTTTTTTTTTATGATGGTGGTTATTGTTGGAGGATAGATTTTGTTGGGTAGAGGTTGTTTTGTGTGATGGGATTTGTTGGTCTTTCTTTTGGATGATGGTTATTGTTGGAGGATGGATCTTGTTGGGTAGTGGTTGTTTTTGTGGGATAGAATTTGTTGGTCTTTTTTTATGATGGTGGTTATTGTTGGAGGATGGGTTTTGTTATGTAGTGGTTGTTTTTGAGGGATGGGAATTGTTGGTCTTTTTTTATGATGGTGGTTATTGTTGGAGGATGGGTTTTGTTCGGTAGTGGTTGTTTTTGAGGGATGGGATTTGCTGGTCTTTTTTTATGATGGTGGTTATTGTTGGAGGATGGAATTTGTTGGGTAGAGGTTGTTTTGTGGGATGGGATTTGTTGGTCTTTCTTTTGGATGATGGTTATTGTTGGAGGATGGATTTTGTTGGGTAGTGGTTGTTTTTGTGGGATGGAATTTGTTGGTCTTTTTTTATGATGGTGGTTATTGTTGGAGGATGGGTTTTGTTAGGTAGTGGTTGTTTTTTAGGGATGGGAATTGTTGGTCTTTTTTATGATGCTGGTTATTGTTGGAGGATGAATTTTATTGGGTAGTGGTTGTTTTTGAGGGATGGGATTTATTGGTCTCTTTATGATGCTGGTTATTGTTGGAGGATGGATATTGTTGGGAGATGGGATGTGGTAGGTTGTTGTTGTTGGAGGATGTATATTGGTCTAGTGGTTGTTGTTATGGTTGGAGGTAGGATTTTGTAGGAGGATGTTGTTATGGTTGGAGGTAGGATTTTGTAGGAGGATGGGATTTTGTTATGGTTGGAGGATGGATTTTGTTGGAAGATGGGATTTGTTAGTTAGTGATTATTGTTGGAGGATGAATATTGGTCTAGTGGTTGCTGTTAGAGACTGGCGTTGTGGATTTTTGTCTCGTTGGAGGATGGGTTTTGATGTGTGGTTGATGTTGTTGAGTGATGGTCTTTGATGGGTGTTTGTTGTTGTTGGAGTATAGATTTTGGTATGTGGTGCCGGTTTTTGGAGGAAGGGTTTTGTTTGGGGATGGAGTTTATTAGGTGGTGGTTGTTGTTGGAGGATGGATTTTGGTGTGTGGTTGTTGTTGTTGGAGGACGTGCTTTATTGGTCAGTACTTGTAGGTGGAGGATGGATTTTTTCAATGTAGGTTGTTGTTGGAGGATGGGCTTTATTGGGTAGTGGTTGTTACTGGAGGATGTCCTGTTGGAGGATTTTTTTTTTGGGGGGGGTGAGTAGTTGTTGTTGAAGAACCTGCTTTTGTGGAATGTGGTTGTTGTTGGAGAATTAGATTTTTTTAGTAGCTGTCGTTGAAGAACCTGCTTTTCTGGAATGTGGCTGTTGTTGGAGAATTAGCTTTTTTTTTTTTTTTTTTTAGTGGCTGTTGTTGAAGAACCTTCTTTTGTGGAATGTGGTTGTTGTTGGAGAATTAGTGTTTTTTTAGCTTTTATTTAAGAGCCTGCTTTTGTGGAATGTGGTTGTTGTTGGAGAATGAGCTTTGTTTAGTGGTTATGGTTGTTGTACAAAAATCATTGTTGACGAGGGAGCAGATAAAATTGGATCCGTGTTGTAGAAGAAACTATTTTAGTCATTTAAATTTCTATTTTAGATCTTGACAATTTAAGATGAGAAAGAAAATTTTAAAGTGTTTTTTCAGGACCATTAATTTGGCAGTTTTACAAAAACATTTTAGAATTGATCACAGACATTTTCTATAGCTAAATACATGTATAATAAAAGCTTGTAAAATGAGTCCAGAATTATAAAAATAATAACTAATAAACAGCTGGCATTTGAGATATTATATTTGTAAGTATAGTAAACACTTTTCCTTTTAGTTTTTAGTTTAGTAGAAATATAGATTTAAAAAAAGGAAAATAGAACACAAACTCACACATGTGTATTACTCTTGTGTTCATGGTGTTTTACAAGTATGAACCTTTCATTTTTAATCTTAACAACAATATCACACTCTTACAAATCAGTATTTGAGGCGGTCTTACAAGTATGAGACTTATTTTTCTAAAAAAAATTCTTCTATATGAAACATTTTAACAAGCGGATGTAAAATGCAGTTATATTCAAAGGTACATACATGCTTTGCCTGTACCTATTCAGTCATGTGCCACTTTTCAATTATGAACACAGTATGTTGATGCAGAAAGCAAGCAAGCATATTTCCGTGTCTTCTCAGATCTGTATAGTGGAGTAAATATTTGACTTGGATCAGCCAGTAGCCCTTTTCTCTTAACTACACATCGTTGTTAAGGTCAAATCAATACAAGTAGATAGTTAAAATGTTTATTTAGAAATAGGAGACAATATTTATTGGACTGTCTTAAAGCTCAAGGCAGTATGCGATATTCAAACAACCCCTGGGAATAGAAAGTTCATTCAGTACAATGAACGTGCTAATGTGTAGACCTTTCCAGCTAGAGGAATTGACGTATTTGGAACTGGAAAGTTTATGACCAACACCTTTATTTATATCAGTGCTAGAAGGAATTACAGTTTATTTTCATCAGAAAACGTATTTCTATTTGTGTTAATATCTCATTTCCATGTCAAGAGTAATCCAGCCCATCAAGAGTTATAGTTTATTTTGATCAAAAAGTTTCTCTTTTTTTGTCTGGAAGTGTCTCTCCCCTGACAGCATGAAATCTTGCGAAACTACTGGACTGCGAGATATCCAGAGTATCTTCTGAAGGCTCCTATACCTCAGAGAACACTATGGCTCTGGCGAACTTAACAATAGGCTTATGACCCTTTCTGTAGTTACTAACCAATTTCAGTGGCCAATAGTCGTAGATTCCTGGAAAGGTAATACGTGAAGGACGATGACTATTATTAAGGAAGAGAATTCCTGGAATTCTTTTCCTGGGCTTCACGGTTTTTGGAAATGGTAGTGTGTTATTACTGGAAGACTGGATCACGACTGAAATAAAGAATATAGGGTCTATGATATGTAAAAGGAGTTATTGGTAGTACATCTTTACCTCTCTGTGACTCTGATTTACGCTCATTTACCTACCTCTGTCTGTGCGTTGGGTTGTCTAGGAAATAGCTACTAACCTAGTTTTCACTCTCTCTCTCTCTCTCTCTCTCTCTCTCTCTCTCTCTCTCTCTCTCTCTCTCTCTCTCTCTCTCTCTCTCTCTCTCTCTCTCTCTACGCATACACACACACACACACACACACACACACACACACACACACACACACACACACACACACACACACACACACACACACACACACAGATGCACAGTCTAGTAGTATAATATCCTAAAGAATGTAGCCATGAGAATAGACATATCTGCTTATTTTCTAGTATCGATCATATGAAGACGATAATGTAGTGTGTTTATTTGACAATAATATTATTAATAAATACAAGGTTTATGCATATTATCGATGGTCCTCATTTTACTTTTATTATTATTTTTATTATTATTATTATTATTATTATTATTATTATTATTATTATTATTATTATTATTTTATTATTATAATTATCAGCATCATCACTGGAATAGGGAAATGGGCTGTAACTATCGCTTTCTGTTAGGTTAGGTTAAGCATGACAAGTTTACCTTTTGAACATAATACTAACAAGGAAACCTAACCATGACTAACCTAAGTCAGTCATCACACTTGTCATACTTGTCAACATTTCCAGTAAACAATCTGCGGTAATTCTTTTGTAAATATATTTTTTTAGGTCAGTATGAAAGGTTATAATTATGATTCTTGTCGACATCCCCAAATTGAAAATGAGTTCCAAAAAATTAGCATTTCAGAAGCGTTGAACAGATTTCACTTTTTTTTTTCAAGCAGTAGTCTATCACAAATGAATCGCAGTATTCTTGAATTAATATTTATTAGCGATTTTTTATGCCTTTTCAGGATTTTACGATGGAGTTAGTTTATTAGTATAGAGCCTTTCGTGATATGGAGTACGAATGTAAAAATAAATAGATAAATAAACTGGTATTTTGAGCTTATATATTTCTTTCCAACTTTGAAATTGAAATAAATTTAGATTTTAATCCGTAAGAGTAAACATCCTGCACTTTGTATATATCAGCTGATTACAATATTGAAAAAAAAAAAGTAAAATTGTGTAGGTTAGGTTAGATTTGGTTATGTTAACTGCAGTACTGAAAAAGACTAAAAATAATATTGAATAACTTTGTCATAGTTGCCATTTTTTTTAATTCAATTTAGCAATCTCAAAATATAACAAGTTTCTTACAGTATGCACTATAAAAGGCACTACTACATGAAAATAATCCCCCTAAAAAGTTAAAATAATCGTATCTTTGATTCTGCTTTTCGTTGTGCTAACACCACATTTCCAATTACCATCAACTTAAAAACATTATCACGTTAGTTATGCTATTTAGGAATAACCAGCTACCCATTGCGATACTACAGCTGAAGGTCTTTTAGTCTTAAATAGGACTGTCCTAGACAGCTCGATGTTAAAGTCTTCCTTCAGTTATGGATCCTTTTTCTATGCCTACATCAACACAAAATATTCTTGCATATTCATTACACATTTCATATTATCCCTTCACATCTGACAAGTCACAGTACTTCCCATCTGTGTTTCTTTATTTTATGTTTTCTTGCCCAGGCTCGATGAGGGCAATTTCCTTCTCCCGTCCTGGTGTCACACCCTTAAAAAAAAATTGGAAAAAAACCGCAAAAGATGGTATCCGTCCCTGCTTAGAATAATGCTCACACATCTAGGGTGCTTCTTCTTATACTTATCTTCTTGATAGGCTTGAATCTAAGACAGTCAGACTCATTAATGATCCTTCTCTTACTTCTAATCTGGATTCTCTCTCTCTTCGCCGTAAGGTATCTTCCCTTTCTCTTTTCTATCGCTACTGCTTCCATTGCTGCTCTGATGAGTTGGCGAGTTGCATCCCTCCCCCACTGCCGAGGCCGCGTAACACCTGCCGAGCGGCCTCATCTCACAGGTACTGTGTGGAGATTTGTAGCTCGCGGATTGGTCGGTGCAGCGACTGCTTCTTCCCATCTACCTCCAGACTCTGGAACTCTCTTCCTCCTTCTGTCTCTCCTAATTCTTATGACCTTCCATCTTTCAAAAAACAGATCTATCGTCATCTTAGAGCCTAGTCCTCCATATCTCTGGGTCCTCTGTACTTTGACTGTTTTTTTTATCTGTCGTTTTCCTTTGTTTGACATTACGTCATCTCTGCCTTGTCCTTAACGTTTTTCCTTGCCTTCGTCTTGGTATTTTCTCATAAAAAAAACTGAACCATATGACTTAATGTCGATATACTGCCAGTCTGCACTACTCTGTTTACTCTCACTATAATATTACATAGATTTAGTGGTTCGACTTATGACCAAATCATCTTACCTCTGAAAGGATATAATGGTTCGACTTACGACCAACTCATCTTACCTCTGAAAAGTTAGTGAAATGCAGCGACCTTGTATGAAAATGGGATGGTTGGCTGGTAAAAAAAAGAAAGAAAATTAAAACTTTACTTCGTTATGCACAGGTCTAATTCTCTATTGCCAAAGGGTGCACAGAATGACATGCGACTTATTAGTCACCTTTATATGGACAGATAAACTGACATATAATTTTTAATCTTTTTTATTGTCTTGCGTAGTATGAAACAATGAATTAAAAAATTAATATGTTATTCATTTGATCAGTTACTCACTGTTATAAGGACGATGGCTGTAAAGAAATAGAAAAAAATTAATTCAAACCTTTTTTTAATTCTTTTCATTTTTCATATCTCTAAAACATAAATTCCATATATTAGCTATTCAGACACTTCATACATTTTTATGAAATAATTTCCCTATAGAAAAAAATATCCGAGAAAAAAATATGAATTGATATTTTTAACTGCATGGTGACTGTAAATCAGCTACGATTGTGGAGCCCTACGGCAGGTGATCTATACCCTGCTTTCACTGTGTTTGACACAGTGAGTGTGGCGTGGGGAATATTTGCGACCATTCGTTCCCAAGGTGCTAAGATTGCCTACATCAACACTGAATTCTTGGATATTCATTACACACCTCTTATTATCCCTTCACTTCTGACAAGTCATTACACTCTCCATCTTTGTTACCTTTTACTTAATGTATTCTTCGTGCCCAGGCTCGGTGGGGGCTGTTTTATTTTATTCTATTTTTTTTGACCCGTCCTGGTGTCACAATCATAAAAAAAAAAAATTGGCAGGGATTGGGTGAGATAGTCTTCTGGATAATGGCATTGTGGTTTGACTCGGCCAACCCTTTTTTCAAGGAGAGTTTCCGTCTTTATATTTGTGTGTATTATTTAAGTGTGTATGTATTTCCAGTATACATATCTGTGAAGATCTAATTATAAAAATTAAACATTCAAATGCATTAAATATATTGTTGACAAGCAATGAATGACTCCATCATACATGATGCTTGTCTTTTTTAAACCAAACTAACTCTTGTACATTAACACATCTCTTATATATACATACATACATTTATTTATATATATATATATATATATATATATATATATATATATATATATATATATATATATTTATTTATTTATTTATTTATTTTTCCCCTGAGGGAGGGGAGTAAGAATATTTTCTCCGTGTTCCCCTACGTGTAGTAAAAGTCGACTAAATGGGGTGGAGCGAGGGGACTGGGAATCCCCCCCTCTGTATTTACTTTAGTGTGTATATATATATATATATATATATATATATATATATATATATATATATATATATATATATATATATATCTTATAACTTAGCAATCTTGGAGTAACCATAAATAAGCTTGATTTAAGTGTTTGTTATAAAAGCTGTCTGGCTTTAATCATGCGAGGAGAACTTATTTGAATGCTTGTATACTTTTGACAAACTTTTATATAATTTATATATTCATTTTTTGGATTCTCAGAAGTCGTAGAAACCATATTTAGATTTAATTGTGTGTTTAATTGTGTATTTATTTATTTGTTTACTAATTTATATATATATATATATATATATATATATATATATATATATATATATATATATATATATATATATATATATATATATATATATATATATATATATATATATAGATAGATAGATAGATAGATAGATATTCCTAAGTTTATTTATAGCTCGGTGTGTTTTTGGAATTTCCGGATATCAACAAGTAGGAAAACCTTTGGATAGATATTTTTGCTCCCTCCAGTTTAAGATCAGGACCACGTGTAATTAGGTGTGCGTCGCATGCCGTGTTAACATTTAGGTGACGAGAGTGCATGACGTCCGTATAAAAGAAAAATAAAAGAAAAAAAACGTGAAATAAGATTTTCCTTAAGTATTTTTCCTCCTTTTTCCCCCCATAAGTAAGTAAAGTAAACGCAATAAATGTATCGCACAAAATGTACTATACAAATTTATTAGCAATATATTAAATTAAAAAAGCCTCAGTTATTTTTGTATACATTAAGCTAAGCCATAAAAGAATATTGAATGTAGTGCTTAGAACGTTTTTGCACAAATAGAACGAGAGACAAGAACAAGGTAATGTTCTTTACCATTTCCACTGTACACTGTCTCTTATAATATACGACTGGAAGTGTCGTTGTTTGCGGTTATTATAACAAACATCTCGCATTCATTATATCCGTTAATTAAAGCACTGAAAAACGAAGCAGTTATTATTATTATTATTATTATTATTATTATTATTATTATTAGTATTACTAAAACTAACACTACTTTTGCTGCTGCTGCTAATAATAATAATAATAATAAGTATTATTATTATTATTATTATTATTATTATTATTATTACTTCCACTACTACTACTACTACTACTATAATTATTATTATTATTATTATTATTATTATTATTATTATTATTACTTCTACTACTATTACTACTACTACAATTATTATTATTATTATTATTATTATTATTATTATTATTATTATTATTATTATTATTATTATTATCGTAATGTGGTTTTTACCTTGATACTGAAAGGTACCAAAGAAACGGCCTGAGTTATTTATGGCTGAGGCAAAGTACTGAACATAGACCATTTTTACTGTCATATGACTGCTGTTATACACGTTTTACGAGGACAATTGGCTTGAAATTCCGAAGAGATATTTTCTCGTCACTTTTGTGACTTTCATCTTGTTGTTCCCATTTTTTTGTCTCCTGTTTGTGATTGCATCATCTTCTTCTTCTTCTTTTTTTTCTTCTTCTTCTTCTTCGTCTTCTTCTTCTTTTTTTCTTCTTTTTTTTCTTCTTCTTCTTCTTCGTCTTCTTCTTCTTCTTCTATATCTTCTTCTTCTTCTTCTTCTTCTTCTTCTTCTTCTTCTTCTTCGTCTTCTTCTTCTTCTATATCTTCTTCTTCTTCTTCTTCTTCTTCTTCTTCTTCTTCTTCTTCTTCTTCTTCTTCTTCTTCTTCTTCTTCTATATCTTTTTCTTTTTTCTTTTTTTCTTCTTTTTCTTTTTCTTCTTCTTCTTCTTCTTCTTCTTCTTGTTCTTCTTCTTCTTCTTCTTCTTCTTCTTCTTCTTCTTCTTCTTCTTCTTCTTCTTCTTCTTCTTCTTCTTTTCTTTATTTTTTTCGTGAGCCATTATGTTTCACGAGTGTGACACCGGGACGGGTAAAAATAAATTGTCCACATCGGCCCCGAGCACCAAGAAATCATTTAAAAAAACGGAAGTGAAAAAGATGGGGAATGCTGTGACTAGTCAGATGTGAAGGGATAGTAAGAGATTTGTTATGAATACGCCAGAATACCTGGTGTTGGTGTAAGCACTGGAAAAGAAGCGTAACTTAGTATTGGTAATAGCTACAAAGACTCCAAAATTAATTACTGCATTATTTTCATTTTTCTTCTTCTCCTTTTACTACTACTTCTTCTCCTTCTTTTTTCTCTTCTTTTTGCTTTGTTTTCTTGCATTACTAGCAGTAGTAGTAGGACGAGCGACTGTAAAATTAAAATCTGCAGTATTCTTGCTTCTTCCACCTCCTCCTCCTCCTCGTCTTACTTTATTCCACCCTTTTCGTCGTCATCATGTTTTTTTCTTCTTTTCCATCATTATTAATAGTGTTAGCAGCAGCAGAGATTTCAATACTAGTTACTGCAATAGCTGCAAATTAGTCTTATTCTCATTATTGTGTTAGGTTTAATGTCAAAATGTTATGCTAAGAATGGAAAGTTTTTTTTTATTATTTTATATGAAACCATGACGGAGAGAAGATTAAAGGAGTCGGGAGTCACTAGCATTTGTTACCAAATTCATGGCTGTGTGTCAGACTGCTTTTTCCGAGACTCATTCCACTAATTGGCAAATGAGGTTAACGATATATACTTTTTGCCATTCTCGAGCCCAAAAGAAAGAGAGGAAATGCGAGAGAGAAAAGGCTTCAAGAAGAGATTTAAAGAGTCAAGAGAGAGGAAAAAGAGCGTCACGGAGTCGACCAATCTCCGTTTTGGGACGGCGATTTCTCTTAGCATGCTCCGTGATGGGATGGATACCTCTTTTTAGAGTAATGGTTCCTCCAGTTTGGCGTTCAGTCTGTGTGAAGTGCTCGAACCGATCACATGTGGAGCTCTCCTCTCGTGATGCCATTTGACCAAGAGGGTGGGAAGGTGCATTTGAATTTGAATTAATATAGTGAATTAAAGTGTTCGTCTATAATGTACTCTTTCGATTTCGTCAGTGAAAATGACGCGAAAACACGACAATTAATGGAACATTGCACGATATCTCATGAAACATAATCTATAAGCGCTCTCGTATTCGTCAGTGATAACCTAGTGAAGATACGATAATTATTGATACATTTGAACGATACCTTAAGGAAAGCTAAAATGAGATCAACACTTTTTTTTTTTTATACGAAAATGTGTCGGTTATTACTCTGATGAGTAATAAAAGTTGCGTTGAGGCTGTTATTACTGTAATTTATCTAAGTATTATTTTTGATCCACTTATTTTTAGTGAAGGGAGGATGTGTTATTGACATTGCTCATGTAATTGCTGATATCATAGTAATTAGCGTTGTTGTTGTTATTATTATTATTATTATTATTATTATTATTATTATTATTATTATTATCATTATTATCATTATTGTTATTATTATTATTATTATTAATATTATTATCATCTCAATAATAATAATAATAATAATAATAATTATTATTATTATTATTATTATTATTATTATTATTATTATTATTATTATTATTTTTGCTGTTATTGTTGATGATGATGTTGTATTAATATACTATTATTATTTTTATTAGTGTTATTATTATTGTTGTTGTAATTGTTGATATTATTGTAATTTTTTTTATTATTATTATTTTTATTATCATTATTATTATTATTATTATTATTATTATTATTATTAATATTATTATTACTACTACCATTGCTATTACTTCTTCTGTTAGCATAAAGGTATTTGTTCGTCCCTATTACAAATGATAATTGTAATAATGATAATAATAATTATAATAATAATAATGATTATTATTCTTCTTCTTCTTCTTATTATTATTATTATTATTATTATTATTATTATTATTATTATTATTATTATAGCTTATTTCCTAGTAAGTAAATCTGTAAATTAATTGATACGAGGAGAGGAAAATATATTTAAGAAAATATAACATAATTAAAGTCAGAGTCATTTATACAATTTCGAACACAGAATATGATATGAAAGTGAAGGACAATTCTATTCATTGAAGGAATATTTTGAGCTGATAATATATATATATATATATATATATATATATATATATATATATATATATATATATATATATATATATATATATATATATATATATATATATATATATATATATATATATATATATATATATATATATATATATATATATTATATATATATATATATATATATATATATATATATATATATATATATATATATATATATATATATATATATATATATATATATATATATATATATATATATATATATATATATATATATATATATATATATATATACTGTATATATATATATATATATATATATATATATATATATATATATATATATATATTATATATATATATATATATATATATATATTATATATATATATATATATATATATATATATATATATATATATATATATATATATATATATATATATATATAACTGAACTGTTACCATAGTCTAAAATGGTAAATAAAGACTCACTAAGAAAACAACGTAAAAAATATTTGATATACTTATTAGTTTCCTGACCTAATCTGGCCACCTGTTCAAAGTGCAATGTACTTTGAGAAGTACATTGAGAAGATGACCAGTTTCGGTCACGAAATTAATAAGTA
>JAXCGZ010023291.1:0-2500 GCA_037179515.1 Halocaridina rubra
TTCCAATTATCAACTACTCTTACACTGAAAAAGTATTTCCTTACATCCTGCAAAGAAGTTTTCTTACGAATCTTCAAACTATGACCTCTAGTTCTAGAGCCAGCCATATCAAAATATCGACCCCTATCCACTCTATCATAACCATGAAGGAATTTAAAGACTGTCACCATATCCCCCCTCACTCTTCTAGCTTCGAGTGATGGTAAGTCTAATTCCCTCAGCCTCTCATCATAACTGAGATTGCGTAGTTCTGGCACCAGTTTCGTGGCATGTATTTGAACTTTTTCAAGCTTAGCTATGTGCTTTTTCAAGTGCGGATTCCAAAAGGGGGCTGCATATTCGAGTTTTGGCCTCACATAGGTTACATAAATATTTCTGAACATTTCCTTGTCCATGTGCCTGAAGGCTACCCTTACATTTGATAAGAATGCATATGCTGCCCTTACTATGCCATTTATATGTATTTCTGGAGACAAATCTGCCAGTATGTTTACTCCTAGATCTCTCTCATTTTCTGTCTCTTGAAGTTGTACTCCAGCCATCGAGTAGTCAAGCTTGGGCCTTCTTGCACTTGTACCCATTCTCATTACCTTACATTTTGAAGTATTGAATTTCATTAGCCACTTTTCTGACCACTCATGCAGATTATTTAGATCCTCCTGAAGTTCTCTACCATTGTTCTCGTTTTTTACTTTCTTCACAATCTTTGCATCATCTGCAAACATATTCATGAATGAATTTACAGACTCTGGTAGGTCATTTACATATGTGTGTGTGTGTGTGTGTGTGTGTGTGTGTGTGTGTGTGTGTGTGTGTGTGTGTGTGTGTGTGTGTGTGTGTGTGTGTGTTTGTGTGTGTGTGTGTGTTTGTGTGTTTGTGTGTGTGTGTGTGTGTGTGTGTGTGTGTGTGTAGCAGAATGTTGTAGGCTCTTCCCCCTGAGCATAAGTGTAAATATACAGGGTGGTGCAAACTTACAAAATAAAGCCTCTACAGACTGACTATACAATTATTTGCAGTCTCTTGTGTCTTCTTAATTAAACAGTTTTCCACATAACGTAGGTTCGCTGTTTGGTGATTGTCAAGTACCATCCTTCGTATTTATTATAGTTTTTTCCAACTAACGTCTCTTGTGTCTTCTTAATTAAACAGTTTTCCCACATAACGTAGGGTCGCTGTTTGGTGACTGTCAAGTACCAAACAGCGTTTTTCCATCTAAAGCAAGGCCGCTGTGTGGTGAACGGGCTACCTTGAGGCACTCTTTCCTAATGGCTACAATAAAAATTCAATGAACTGATAAGGTGGTTAGAGATTTCATACTGTGTTAATAAACAAGGAAAGGTTGTCCTCTTTTATAACGTCTATTATTTCACTATTTACATAGGGTCTCTGTTACCTGAGAGTGTTATAATATATCATATGCCAGCCACTGAGAGATCGCAATTTTGTTTACACGGAAGAAAATCTCTAAGTTTTTTAACGTTAATATCAACTTTACAGATTGCACATAAATTCAAACGCACACTATATACAATATTTTCTTTAAACCGCAAATGTCCTTAACAACTATTACTAAAGTGTGTGTGTATATATATATATATATATATATATATATATATATATATATATATATATATATATATATATATATATATATATATATATATATATATATATATATATATATATATATACATATATATGTATATATATATATATATATATATATATATATATATATATATATATATATATATATATATATATATATATATATATATATATATATATATATATATATATATATATATATATATATATATATATATATATATATATATATATATATATATATATATATATATATATATTTATATATATATATATATATATATATATATATATATATATATATATATATATATATTTAACCAACCACAGATAATCTAAGTATAGCATTTACTTTTAATGTTCAACAGCAGCTCATAACGAGTACATCAGGAAGTTGTCTAGGTTTAGTGTATAATGTTTCACTAGAGGTCGAGGATATGCAAAACTGACTTCAGTGTCTAATTAACTACGGTGGGAGGAGGATGTGAAGTGGCATTGTGCATTTTTTCCTTGCAGATGAATCATCTGTTTCCACAATTTTAGTGTAAGTAAGAATAGTTTATAACCTATCGGTACCTGAGGCATATTAAGCCATGGCGAGGACTCGAACCTAAGATACATAATTAGTATGCCGAAGTCTAAAAGAAGGAGAAAACCTCACAACTAACAGCTGTGCAAGGGAATTAATAATTTTTTCCCGAATGCTTTTTGTTCATATTAAAACCTCCTCCCATCCTCACCCATGGCTTCGCATTTATTTTAATTCCCATTCCATTATGCATCAATGATAATTAAATAAAGACATTAACATTTGTGAAAACGGGAAACATATTTTGCCCCTGGCCAGGACTCGAACCTAAGACACAAAATTAGTTTGCTAAGGCGCTACCAG
>JAXCGZ010023291.1:7500-40000 GCA_037179515.1 Halocaridina rubra
GTTCCGGTTTTACGTCACGGACTCCCTTTTCTACCAAGGGCTAGGACGGTTGCCTTCTTGAAAAGGATTTGTTTTGGTAGATGTAATCCTTACCCTGAGTGCATGCCCTTGCTAACCTCAGACCGTGACGGGGCGCGAACCCTCGACCCGACGCCTCAGAGTCACGGACGCTACCGCTTGGGCCACGGTGACTACTCAGAATATTAGACAAGGTGCCTATTTGAAATTAAGATATTAATGACTAAAACCTGAATTTCTAAGGAATTCTCTTTAATTTACAAAGGTTTAGTCTTAGTGCCAACTTGAACTGAAGAGGTTGGTGAGCTTAGAAGATTCCAAAGAGGAAATCTAAAGTTATTCATTTTCGTTCACAGGTTCGAGTCGAAGAAAGAGAGAGAGAGAGAGAGAGAGAGAGAGAGAGAGAGAGAGAGAGAGAGAGAGAGAGAGAGAGAGAGAGAGAGAGAGAGAGAGAGAGAGAGAGAGAGAGAGAGAGAGAGAGAGAGAGAGAGAGAGAGATATGTGCATAACCTGCCTCATAAAGAAGAAAACTTCCATAATATGTATCAATAAATAAATAGATAAATAAATAAATAAATAAGAAAAAACTTCTGACGTCTATTTCCTTAATATTATTGTCGGTGACGAATCCATTTCTTTTAATGAGTGTGACAGCGGGACAGGCAAGAACATTTCCCACATCAATAAGGGCCCGGGCACGAAGAAAACATTAAGACGAAGAAAAAGTAAAAAGGTTAAGGACAGAGATGAGGTAATGATACATTTTATGGCAGGATTAGGCCCTGAGATGACGATAGATCCGTTTTTTGAAAGAAAATAGATTTTAAGAATTAGGAAAGACAGAGGGAGGAAGAGTTCCACAGTCTGTAGGTGGATGGGAGGAAGCAGTCGCTGCACCAACCAATCACCGACCTACAAATCTCAATACAGTAATTGTAAGACGAGCCCGTTTGCCGAATGATACACGGCCTTAGTATCGGAGGAGGGATGCAGCTCACCAACTCATTAGAGCAGCGATGGAAGTAGTAGCGACAGAAAAGAGAAAGGGATGCTACTTTACGGTAATGAGAAAGAAAACCCAGTTTAAAAGTAAGAGAAAGATCATTAATGAGTCTGACTGCCTTAGATTCAATTCTATCAAGGAGGTAGGTATATGAAGAAGCACCCCAGATGTGCGAGCAGTATCGAAGGAGGGACAAATAAGACCTTTATAGATTTTAAGTAACTGTAAAGATGGAAAGAAATGACGAAAACGAAACACAACCCCCAATTCTTTGGATGCAGATTTTGGAATCTGGATTATGTGTTTCCTCCAAGACAACTTAGATGCTATCTGAATTCCTAATATTAATAGAATTAAGAGGGTAAATTTCATTAGTTTCGAAGACAATATGACTATCAGAAAGAGTAAAAAATAGAGATAGCTAGAAATTGTGTCTTGGAGGCATTAAATTTAACTAACTTTTGGATGCCCCAATCAGATATCTTCTGCAATTCGGAGTTGAGAGTAGAAGAAAGAGTGATTTGAGACTAATTGAGAGTAGCAGATGAAGGTTGTGAAGAAAAGGCAGAGGAAAAATGAAGAGTAGATTCGTCAGCAAAGGCGTGAAGAATAGAGTAGGATGGAGACTGAAGATACCACCAGTCGGTGCCCGGTAGTCTCAGACAAGTATTGGAGGTACGACACTGCCAGACGTAAGTTAACATCTTTTATATTTAGCCAATCTTTGCACCATATTCTCTTCTTTACGTTCGATTTCTCTATACATACACCAATTATTATACTACTCAACAGTTTCTACTTCTGAGCAGTACTGACCACCATGTTTATCGCACGACATTCAACAAGGTCCTGGCACCGTAGGCCATGCCCACCCATTTATCACCTCTGCCGGTTGGACAACATTCAAGGGTATGCCCGGCAGAATTTGCCCGTCAGCCGCGCTACCCGGAGGACACGCCCGCTCCCCTGGAAAGACCTTTACTCTTTCACTTCTATGGGCCGCAGTAGCTCAGTGGTTAAAGTACTATATTAGGAAAGTGGCTTACCCATGTTCGAGACCGCCGCGAAGCCTTAGGAAGGGAATCTAGTCTTAATTCCCTTGATAGTTACAACCTGTCTGTGTCCACATCCATATGAATGGGGAGATATAGTGACATAAAATGGCATATACCAGCAACACGTTGGTGCGTGGTAGTATCAGGAACTGGTATTATACTGGTTGTTACTTTTAGCATAATTATAACAATTTTGCTCTTAATTGTTACTATTGGTTTTATTATTATTTTTTTTTTATCACTGCTTTTGCTGGCTTAAGTGAAATTTTCATCATTAACATTATTCTTGTATCTAATGGCTAAAGAATTTTTCTTGCCACAGGTTCCATCCTGGATTGGGATTGGATTAGTTTTCACTGCCTCATGTCGTTACCGAATAAATTTGGAAAATAAAATGGAGAATCTTTGATTTCCTATAGGTCTACCTGCTTTTCAGCCATTTTCTAGAGATCACTTGGTCCACGTGTTCGGAGAGGGGGCTTGAGCCCCAGCTATATGGTACGTATATTGTCGGGCTCTGTGCTGTCACTGTCCTTTGCCTCTGCCTTTCATTGGAGACCTTTAAGTTCTGACCTTTCATAACACTTTCATTTCCAACTTCCAAATCTCGAGAAAGACTGTAATGGAGTCCAGTACAAATATTGACTCCGCATCTTAAAACTCTTATTACTTTCTTTGAGAGTTAATTGTCCTTATTTTTTTTTTCTATTTCCCTAAGTAGGAACGTCTTGAAATTGCTAGGCCTGTTCTATGGGCCCTGAGTTTAAGATTTTTTAGAATTCTAATTGTCATCTCTTATGTATTTTTATACCTTTTTAAGGTCTTCTTTGTTTCATTTCTCTAGTCAGAGTAAATAACTATTTTTTTTTATTTTTCTTCTTTAGCCTAAGTCTCACAGAGAATATTACCTGCAACGAAATTTTAACTGTCTTAAAGATATTTTTTTTTTTACTTAATTACACAAAAATTATCGCGTCCCATGCATCGCTCAATTACGTAAAATATTTTGCAAAAGATATGTAGCCACATAAAAACAAAAAAACAAAACAAAAACATTTATTTCCATTTTGTACAATGGTTATTCAACATTAATAGTAACTTATAAGTAGACATGTAATTAAACTAATAAATAAGAGGGTTAGACATATAGTTAAATTAAATGTAGCTTTCATAGAAAATAATAATGCTGTAATAAAAATGTTAACAATAATGTTAATAATAAAGTAGTAAGTATGCCACTAGATACAGGATCGTTATTATCGGCATCATTTCCATATTTGTTTCCTTACAATGAGAATAATTAGTTCTTAATGAGCAGCAACTATTTGTCCAAAAGAAAACTATATAGTTTGCCTTTGAAAGCTGTGAAGGAGGATGTATTTTTAAGATGCTCTGGAATATTATTCCAGAGTGTTGGCCCTTTGATAGTGATCATCTTTGAACCTGCTTCTGTGTATGTTCTGTGAATAAAGAGCTCACTGCTCTGTCTTGTGTTGGTTCCCCTTATATCCCTGACTGTTTTTAAATCAAATAGCCAGCTAGGATAATGATGGTCCAAAATTTTGAATACAAAAACATAAATAGCATAATGTAAATGTTTACTTTCACACCCAGACGAGTGAAATGTAAATAAAATACTTTGAAAAATTATCCAAAACGAACTAAAACAACAATAATTCCAATTATCCACTTGTTTTTGACTGGAAGTGAACTAATGTAACTAACCTAACCAAACCTGACCTAATATTATAATAAATATTCATATTTTGTTTTACTAGCTTGGAGTATAAAAGCATGAAAATATGTTTCAGGCAGTAATGATAACCATTTAAAAATGAATAAAAAAAAAAATTAAGACTGATGCAAAGGCCGTAGTAATTTTGCAGAGATGACAACAAACAACTGGAGTTTGTGACACCGATGTCGACCACAACAAACGAATTCTTTACGTATGTCAATTTTTCATCCTATTTTCTCATATTATCACATAATTTTTATGTATTTAGTGTATTATTCTCATGTTTTCAACCTGTGGTGTGTTATTAACTGAGAAAACAAATCTTCTTGGCACTTTGGGTCGTTATTAGCGGTCTAGACACGATCTCGTTTATAACTAACTGCAGATGCGTTCCAGAATTAGTGTGGATGATAATGTATTTTAGAATTCGCAGTAGCGTAATGGTTAGAACACTTGATTTAGGAAATGACAAAGCTGTGATCGAGCCACCCACGGGCATTAGGAAGAGTATTCAGCCATAATTCCCCAGTTCCAACCTGTGTCCACTGCCAAAGTGGGTGTTGATAGTGGTACATAAAACGGCAAACGACATCCCAGTTTGGTTAGGTTAGGTTAATATATTAAGCAAAACTAAGGAATACCCATTTTATTTTTATTTCTTGCCACAACACAGTGGATAGAACGGATGAGGATGGATAGGATGTAATGAAACCTTGTGGCCTCCTCTTTAGGTACAGCATTCCCAGCTCTAAATGTCTGTTTTCACCATTCGAATGGGGATTAATAGTGTCACAATATAGCTAACAATAATAACAACAAATTATATATACCTTAAAAGACAATATATTTTCATTTTTCTTTTGAACAACCGAGTTTATCTAGTACCCTGTGGTAATTTTATTTGAAATTTTTTTGTCATTATTTAATATTGTAGAATTTGAATTTTTACTCCACTAATTTTCATTCATTTGTAACTGAGTAAAGATTAACTTATTTTTTTTCCCCAGATATAATTAATAGAAACTATGTCCAAGATTCACACTTTAAGAAATCTTATAAAGGAGTTGCGGCATGGTCTCCCAGATCACTTGAAAATTCAGCATTCGCCGGCATTTACGTATATAATGGAAAATTACCGTCGCAACGCTGTTACAGATCAGCAGTATTGCCGTGAGCAGGAGGAAATGGACAGTCTAGCTAAAACAATGGTCACCTATTTGGAGTCAAGCAGAAGGTTAGGAGGAGTTTTCATTTCAGTAGACATTTTAAAAATTTAATAAGATTTATGACAAAGTGCAAACATTTATGTGCCTGGACTTATTCATGAGCTGAAGCAGTGGGATTAAACCATCTCTGTTTGTCAGGTCTCACAGCTAAAGGCATTTCCTGCTTGCCCTGAGGTTGACCCAAGCAGGGTGGTGGGGGTTATATATGGCAGTAATATAGCTCCAAGAAGTTAAGAAGGGTGATCAAAATAGGCTAGCATATGGGGAACTTGTGTAATTAGATACAGACACTCCCCAACTTATGAACTAGTTAGGCTCCGGAAGTCCATTCATTAGTAGAATTGTTTGTAAGTTGTGTTTTGGTAAAAAAAAAAAGGACTTCAGTACATACATATGCAGTACTGTACAATACTTAGGCTAGAGACAATTAATACATAAAACATAAACTATGCAATAATAATAAATCTTAATACAGTAATAATACAGTACAGTATTGTAATACTGTACATACATTCATACATGGACATACACTGTAATGGGTAGGTTTTTGTTTGTATCTGTGAATGTTCATAACTCGGTTGTTCATAAGTAGGGGAGTTTTTGTATTTATAACTACCTTACTGTAGATTTTGAAACTGGAAAAATATTTAAGTCACAGCTAACTGGTAAATTTCCACTTCAGTTTGACTTGCTATTCAGTAACGGTTGAAATTTTTAGACTAAAATTCTAAAAGCCTAGTGTTTGAGATTACATATGAATATGGTTGAAAATATGCAATGGGGATAGTGTTTCTATTTAGTATGTATAAGCTCTGTGACTTCATTTTGTTTGTAACAATAGTGGCTGTTCTGCCAGCTATGGCATGTAGTCACATATAGCATCATCTTTTATGGAAACAAACTTTATCCTTATTGTGATAACCATGTAGAGTCTGATGAGAGAAGACAATTAGAAGATATTTTTGTGTTATACTATTTTGCTTGTGTAGTACAGTGTTCCCCCGGTTATTCGCGTTTCTTGGTTCGCGTTCTCGCTATATCTCGTTTTTTTTTTTTTTTTTTTTTTTTTTTCAATTGTGACACCAGGATGGGCCAAAAATGATAAAATAAAACAGACTTTATCAAGTTGTGTAGAGAAACAGAGATGGAGAGTGTAATGACCTGTCAGATGTGAAGGGATTATAAAAGATGTGTAATGAATATCCAGCTCTCTGCTGGGTTTTAATATACCTCTGCATTACTTTCATGATGTCTATTCCAATAATTCTGCTTAGATCTTATTATTATTATTATTATTATTATTATTATTATTATTATTATTATTATTATTATTATTATTATTATCATTGGCAACAATAATTTTCCTTTGATGATGATTGTGGAGATTATTATCATCATCATCACTATTATTATTATTATTATTAAGGGCTCATCATTGTTTGTACATCTGTTGGTTTATTTACTTTTAATAACTGTGTATAGTGCCCCTCCCTAGTTGGCTGGGACAAAGAGAGTGTGGGGGGTTGGGTAGAATAGAATGTTGGAGAGAGAGAGAATCTTTAAGTAACTCTTATTCATTCAACCATAACAACATTATTTATAGTAAAAATAATGGTTTAATTACGAATTCGTAATAATAATGATGCTAATAATAATAATAATAATAATAATGATAATAATAATCTCCCCAATCATCAGAGGAAAATTATTGTTGCCAATAATAATAATAATAATAATAATAATAATATTAATAATAATGATAATAATAATAAGATCTAAGGAGAATTTTTAGAATAGACATCATGAAAGTAATGCAGAGGTATAGTAAACCCAGCAGAGAGCTGGATTTTCATTACACGTCTTTTATTATCCCTTCACATCTGACAGGTCATTACACTCTCCATCTCTGTTTCTCTTTACAGCCTGATAAAGGCAGTTTTATTTCATCATTTTTGGCCTGTCCTGGTGTCATAATCATCTTTAAAAAAAAAAAAAAATATATATATATATATATATATATATATATATATATATATATATATATATATATATATATATATATATATATATATATATATATTTTCTTTTTTTTTTAAGGCGGAGCCTACTCCGCGGTTTTCCTGGTTCGCGCCGGGTCCCGGAACCAAACTACCGCGATAAGGGGGGGAACACTGTATTGCATATACAGTATATGTCTTAGGAAGGTCCAGTAGATTCTCGCTCAGTCTTTAGTGACATGCGTAGTTAATTACACCTCAGGAGGACCTGTAGTGGTGGTGTCTTCAGCATAGGTCCACTTTCCAGAGCTTCAATTCATGAAGAGGAACAGCAAATGAGGCCAGTGTGCCACAACCAACCTCTGCCCCCTACGGGACATGAGAATCTTGGAAAGGCTTCTATCACCTGGGCGATTACCTCCTCTCTCCACGCAACACTTGCAATAACACAATGACTCTAGCAGTCATTTCTCAACGGCTCCTTCTAGCCAGAGACATGAAGAGCAACCCAGGGAACACATTAAGGAAGACTGCACTACACACAACCACATACACTGCCAACACAATATACACTTCCTGAGAGCTTTTTCAGAAAGCCCAAAATCAACATTGGTCTTTAGAGACTCGGAGCTGTTCGACCAGGCAGCTAAGGGAACAGCAACAACAACATTACCATGGTATGTTTAAAATTCCACAAGGGACTGAGGTAGTACAGTGGTTAAAGCACCCGACTCAAGATGTGACGAACCTGTATTTGAGCTCACTGGGGAGTGTTAAGAAGGGCATCCAGCTTTAATTCTCCAACTCCCAACCTGTTTGTGTCCACCTCTGCTCAATTGGGGGTTAATAGTGTCATAAAATGGCAAACAACAACATGTTTAAAATTCCTCACACAGTCTCTACATATAGAAGGGAATTAAAAATTTATTAAGCCTCTGTGGAGATTGGTGCCTGGAAGGTCAGTTGACAATAAGATTTGAGCCAAAAGCAATCTGGCCCCCAAGAGGCTAGTTAGAGATAACACCCTCATGAGAGAATGGGAAAAACTACCCAATAAAAGAGAGTTGGTGTCAAGAAAGTCGTTCGAGAGTAAAGATTTTAGCCGAATACAGGGCTCAAAGACAATATTAATATAATTTCCTTGCTGGAAACAATTGACTGAAGTGGTAAGAATGAACAGGGTGCAATTTTGAAGTGTAACCTCATATTTCTTGTTATATTTGTGTCCATCTTGTTAGCTTCAATGAGATATTATATTTAATAATTGTGATCTGTAAGAAAAATAATTTGTAAATTATAAAGCACACCTAATTATGATGTACGAAGAAAATTTATTGATCATGATACCTGTGATTCTTACTATTTATATAAATTATTTTTCAGATATAAGGAAATCCACGATGAGTATCATGCAAAAGGAGAACGAACCGTACAGGACACCGCTAATATTGTTGGATTTAAATTACCACACGATCCTCGCTGATATGTTTAGATATTTTTGTATTTCATTTTACTTGCACTTGAAATACTGTTTATCTATCTGTAAAAAGCTTTATTGAATTGTAAATATGGATAAAAATTAAAAATATATAACTTCTTATTCTTTCTGAATTTATCAACACGGTCTTGTGCAATCATTATATGTATGTAGTGATTTTGTATTGTAAATGTGTGACAGGTAAGAGCATTTGACTAAATATGTAGATACTCCTTGTCATCAAGTCTTCTGGCTTCTCCTATCAGAGATCGTTACAGCAGATCAATTGTCTCCATATCATATTATCTCCTGGGTCTTCCTCCATTACACTTTGTCCACCCTCACCACATCTATAAGCATCCTCTTTGTCCCACCTCTCCCCCCTCCTGCCCGGCAGGTTCATCCTCAGCATCCTACTCCCAAACCATCTTTGTCTTGCCTTTCCCACCATCTCCGCAATCCATCCTACTTGCACTGTCCCTATAATATGCTCGCTCTTTATCCGGAAGTAGATACTTTCTGTACCCTGTATTGATACTTAAATACAGAACTGTTAAGTCTCAGTTTAGGAAGTTCTTTTTAGTAGTATAGCTTTGATGCCATAATATGAATACCAGATGTTTTTATTATTACTCAAGCTATATTAGTACTGAAAAAATATACCAACTTTTAAATTATGCCCAATTTTAAAGTTAGTATGGTGGCTTCATCTGTAATAAAAAAAAAATTGAAGGATGTGGGCTTCATCATAACCTTTGCAGCCACCTTGCAGACTTTGGTATTTTCTGGCATGTAAAATTGTTTTCTAACACCAGCCTGCTTTATCAGAATGATATCATGTTGAAAGAAAAGTTGTAACCGTCCTGTTTAATGTTTTCAATTTATTTTATTGAAATTTATATAAAACCTGATATTTTTATTTTTTTGTGAGTGTAATGCTGGGACAAGCAAGAAAATTGTCCTCGTTGAGCCCAGGCTCCAAGAAAATGTAGAAGCTTAAGGACAAGGCTGAAAGAAGAGAATTGTATACAACAGGAAAAGGAAATAAACTCCTTTTAGGTTTTCATTACCGCTTTATGCTTCAACTAATAGATCTTACAGTTAATAAGATTATCATAGTTTCCTTTGGTCATGGGAAAAGAAAAATGGTATTGTAATTTAGCAATTGCTAAGGGGTCCGTGCTAGCACAGCAGTTAGAAAACTCCACTCAGGAGGTGATAGACTTGTAATTAAGCCTTAATTTCCCAGCTCCAACCTGTCGGTGTCCACCCTCGTAATGGGGATTAATAATGACATAAATCGGCAAGCAGCAACATCTGTGTGCATGTTTAACCAGCCTGAGCAGTTTTAACAAAGTCTGCATTACAGATATAATCACCTGTTTTAGTAATTTCATGGAATTTAATGATGAGGCTAAAATATTCCTCCAATGTATTCTGTGTGAGTTATAAGAGGTGACAAAAAGGGACATCCCTGATAATGGAGTGGGAGAATTCTATATGTTAAGTCCTTGCGTATTACCATCAAATCTTGGGCTTCTCCCATCAGGGATTGCCACTGTAAGTTGACCATCTCAATATTGCCTTATTCCCTGTGTCCTCCTCTGTCCCACCACATATTTCTGACCTCCCCCACCACTTCTGTGGTGAGGAAAGCAGCTCTAACATACCCCCCTCCCTCGGCAAATTCCCTACACATCTCGGTTTCGCCTCTCTTGTCATGTCTCCAAACCATCCTACCACGTTAGAAACGAATGTGAAAAGGATACACCTAGTGGTTATGAGAAAGAGTCACACTAGTGTTCTCTGTGGCATTGGGACCGCAGTAGCTCAGTGATAGCGCAAGTCAGAAAGTGATTATGACAGGTTCAAGCCCAACGTTTGTTGCTAGGAAGAGCATATAGCCATACTCCTTAAAACTACAGCATGTCTGTGTCCACCCCCATTTAAATGGGGACTAATTGCGACACTAAACGGTGCTTCTTTTATTCCGTGTGTGTTATTGACATTAGTAATTACCAAAACCTTATCTCTGAAATTTACTTGTGCTAAGTGGCAGTCGGTTGAAACCATAAAATTTAGGACCTTGCATCGTTATTTCGCTAATTGTAGTAAAAACTACTATGTTTTCTCCCAAGTTGGAGTACTGATTATATCAGTGGCTGGAGATGGCACTAATATTTAGCGTGGATTAAAATATCAACACAAGTTTGCAGTGTCTCATTTTATTCGTCACTGTTAATCCACATGTTGTGGATGGACATAGCTTAGAATTGGCGAATTAAGGCCACATGTTCTTCCTAACACCCCATAATGGCTTGATCATGGGTCTTTCACATCTTCAGTCAAGTTCTCTAACTAGTCTGCTACTTTTATGTATTGTATCTTATTTATATGTAAAAATAAACACGTAGTTTGTGGTTTATACTAAATCCGTCTTCAAAGAACTAAAACAATAGATTGGTATAAAATATAGTAGAAAAATGATGGCACTGAATTGCTTTCATTCCCCTGGGACATCTCGGCATTCTTAAATCTTGTTCCATGGTATTTTAGGCAGTAATCTTTCAGTCATTTTAAATACCCACTGAATAGAGTGAGGTCAATGATCATACCAACTCAGTGCCCATATAGATACATGAGTGCAGCTTTCCCCGTTACAAATTTCAAAATTAGTTTTCTGGTTAAAGGGTCTTCTAATAAAAAAATTATCTTATAAAATTGGTAAGCAAACAGGATGCCACATTAAAAGTCATTCCATTCCTACCATTCTATTAGAGGGAAGGGCATATATTATTCATGGCTATAAGACGTTCCTAGGCCTTAGTTCTGAAGCCAAATTTTTGCCAAGTTACACCAAGGTCCGGCTATATGGCTCATCCTAGATTATAAGAGTGAAACATTCCATACTACTGCCCTTTTCAGTACAATCATGACTAATTATAGAATGAAATATCAAAGATACGCTAATTGCTAACACTCCAAATGAGCAGACTACAAAGTCTTCAACCGAGGAGGTAACATATATATAGCCAGTCAATTCAAGATGCCAGTTGGAACGGCAGAGTAGTTATGGTAAATTGTGTTACGAATAACAGGATTCTAAGGGTTGAAATATTATTTTAAGTAGACCACACTTGTTAGTAGACACGTTGTTTGGCGGGATTAAGAGATAAAAGCTTGTAAAGGACGGACAAATATATAACCAACCTCTGTGAACTGCCTTCTTTTCCTTGTTATTCAAAAATATAGTAATAGTCCAAGATGAATTTAGTTTGAAGTGCGAAAGTTTAAAATTTACTAGAAATAGGTCCATGAAGCTAAGCATAAGGTCCTTATATTTATCTTGTACACAGAGGAATCGTAAAAAACTATTTGTAATCGTATGTATATACTCCATTAGTTCAGGTTTAGGTTGAGAAGCAATGCCTTTGCAACAGCGCTCCTCCATAAAATGAGTTTTTATTGTGGTGTCCTATTGGTTTATCTCTTTTTTTTCAAAATTCGTATGAAATTCCTTCTGTCTTTGTCTTTTTCAAATAGTAACTGTCCTATTCGGTATTTATTGTCCTGAATATATGGCTGTTTGAGCAAGTTTATATATATATATATATATATATATATATATATATATATATATATATATATATATATATATATATATATATATATATATATATATATATATATATATATATATATATATATATATATATATATATATATATATATATATATATATATATATATATATATATATATATATATATATATATAACCTGTACACCACAAAATGAAATTATTAAAGTCTTCTGTCACACTTTCTCACATTAAACACGTATCATCGTTCTTGTGTCTATTTCTGTCGTTCTTGTAAATTATTTGTATTTATTTTTGTAAAAATGTAGTTTAGTAAGTCTAAAAGTAGTTTAGTAGTTTGCATATGGCGGAGAGTTGTTGGTGGTGAGTTGGATGTGTTAGGGGCGATGAGGGCATTGTAGATCTGGTCGTTTTGCAGTGAGGTTGTGTTTTTGGTAACGTTTATGCTTTGTTTACCGATCGGTTTGGTATTTTTTTTTTTTCGTTCTGTCTTTCCGTATTATCGTTATTGCTTGACGCTCATACTGACTTATCATTGGCGTTATTCCACATAACGCATGATATCAAGGTAAGAGAAATTTTATTAATATCACAAAAAAATAAATAAATAAATAACTGATGCTGGCCTATTGTCAAATAACTTTTTTTTCCACTTTTCATTTCTGTTTTCCAATCGGAGTAAATGTTTAAAACTTGACCTTTGTTGTACTTCATTTATCCAATTGTTATGACCATTGCTTTTAATTTTCCTCATCATGTCTTGTTTCATAATAGTTTTCAGTTCTTCATGGGTGATATTTCCATAAATACTTTAGTTGATATTGACCAATAATCCTTTTTCATGTTTCGTTTCTTGTCTATTACTACTTTCATGACTTCATTTTTTTGATTTCTTCTATGGAATTGATGAAATTTAACTGCTTTCATCTTATTCGCGCTTCCATCTGTCTATGCACAGAATTCTCAATTATTTGCAGTGTTTCAGTTTCATTCTTTGTGTAGTCTAAAATACTGGAAGCATATAGCAAGGATGGTAAGTAAATCTACAACCAATAAGTTTTTTCTATTAAATTTAACGGTATGTATTACCCTCTTACTTATTAGTTCAATTATTGTAGACGAATAACCATTTTGCAGAAATGGAAATAAATGTTTGTTTGTTTATCTGTGACAAATATTTTGCCTGGTGTTGACTTGCCAGTATTTGTACACATTGGCACATAACACCAATTAAATTTTTCCCCCCATTCCTTTGACATGGTTGAGTTAGTATACAGATTTCCTTCCCAGACCTGCGCACGTTTACAATTCTCCCACCACACCAATATAAACACTGACGTCACCACCAATCACTCAGCGTTTTGGAGTCACGTGACTTCTTCAACTTTAAACGTTATATTAATATTTCTTGTTGATTGCACCAATATTTTCTTCAGGCAACTTGTCCATTCAGCGAGTTACATATTTCTTAACAAATATTTAATGAAGCCTTTCTAATTCTTCTGTTTGTAGTGAACAAAAATGCTTAAATTTTTCGTGCTTGCATATATCTGATTGGGAGTACACTGTTTTTGCATAATTCGAACAACTTGTGAGGAATAGTCAACCTATTTGTCTTGGAGGTACTTGTAAACCAGAATATTATATAGAATTCAGAAATGTTCATATAGAAGGTGCTGATGAGTCTCAGAGAGCCAAACTCTCAAACATCATGTGACACCAAAAAAGGAGCAGCTTCTTTTAGATAAAAGTAAGTAACATTTATTTCTTCATAAATATAACGCCTCTTCCAGCTGGAACTAGCAGGGTGTAAGCAATGTAACAAAAGAACAGATGTTGCACTGTTTCATCGTATGCTAGCCATTATCGTCTCCAATAAATTTCTATCAGCTAATAAAATAATTTTGAGATAGAAATTGCTAATTCTCAATTCCTTACACCTTTCATTCGTTTCTTGCACAAGCAAGTAAAAGGGTCGGATTCTTTCGCTATCACCACCAGGAATAGACCTTTAACCACTTATTATGGTACACAACATGTGAAGGTATATTTACTTCTCTTTTTTGCAACAAGTGATCAATTCTTTGTCGCCTCCAACGACAAACCATACTTGCAAGGGTGGAATTTCTCTCTCTCTCTCTCTCTCTCTCTCTCTCTCTCTCTCTCTCTCTCTCTCTCTCTCTCTCTCTCTCTCTCTCTCTCTCTCTCTCTCTCTCTCTCTCTCTCTCTCTCTCTCTCTCTCAGGACTTTGTGGATGTAATTTTTTTATGGTTTATTTACTCTCGTCATAAAGAAACACAAAGCCTATGAAAGTAGAAGCGTTTTCTTCCCAGTCATCAGACATAAATATGAGTCGCCTCCTGTTACATTTAGAGAATACAATTGTGGTATTTCACCCCTTCTATCTCCAGTGATAGAATGAGTCGCCACAGATGATCAATCATCTCCCTATCGCCCCAAGAGTTGACATTCATTGGTCTATATTGCATAGTGTGTGCACTCAGGGTAACGATTACATCTGCCAAAACAAGTCATTCGCAAGAAGGCTCTCTAATTAGTAGATGAGACATATTTGGTGGGATTAAAAAAGCGTCTCTCATTTGATCATATAAACATATATGAGAAAACATGAAATATTTTGCCCCTGTCCGGGATTCAAGCATAGGAAACAGTGTGCCAAGGCGCCCAAGTGTCCCTTCGTGATATCGATGTGAATTACAGGTAGCAAAATGTCTTGGAGGTTATTTACTCAAAATATTTGTTTCATTCCTGTTTTGAATAGCTAATCTTTCTTCTGAGAGGATCTCTATTATTCCCTCAATAGTCAATCCATGTTACTTTGGCAAGGAGTCACTCCCATTTCTCGGTCAGTATTACAAAGCATGAGTGTACCTGATTATATCATGTCCTCTTTCACCACATTAATGAACCTAAATGACTTGCGCACATCCCCTTTTACCAAAGCAGATTTGCTTATATGCAGTATAAAGTCAGTACTGTAAATGAGAGAATTTCATGCACTGAAGAAACGTAAAGGAAAGCGCTGTTAACAATCATGAGACCGGTTTGCCACCTTTGATCACATTTTGTATAGGTAATGTTTGCTTCATGGTAACTGTGACCAGAAGGTGGTGTGATTTTCACATGACATTTTACTGAGAAAGAACTAGTAAAAGATCACAAAATGTAGACCATCTTTGAAGGATAGGACGTGTCATATCACTACAAAATTCCTTGTGTAATTTTGAATTTGTTTAGTTTGACCTTTTTTTTCAATAATACGGCGTATATATAATTGCCATTTAGTAACGTCGTATAGTAAACTGATGGAATATTAATTTTACTTAAATGGTATATAATTAGTGATTTGACCAATTCCTTGACTGCAATTAAAACCTGTTCGCATCTATTTGTCTACTCAGATAGCTATGTATTGATCAGTTTACAAGTAAGTGGTCATATAGCTGCTGTATGTATAGGCAATAATGCCTTAAAAGTCAAATGGCTTTCTATATGACATTTTACAATTAAATAGTCAATGGAATGTTATAATATTGTCTTAGTTTATTTTATAAGAATATTTAGTATATCATATATTTATTGCTAGGAATGTCTCATGCATTCATTTCTATTAACTTTTGTATATATGATCTATATTTTAAAGAGCTAAATGGATTTTAAAACTTAGGTCAGTGTTGCTCCAGACTTCAGTCCAACTGGGTTAAGAAGTCAACTGGAGTTTGTTGCATATACATTGCAATGTGCTAATATTTATTTAAAGAAGTCCTACATGGTTTACATATTACATAGATAGTAGTACATTACTAGGCACATGCAATAGTCCAGTTGACTTTGTTTACTTTGACTGCAGTCTGCAACCACACTCGCTTTAATTTCATAACTCATCTGGCTCCAGTTGGATTGCGTCACAAGGTATTCCTAGAATTATTCAAAAGACCTTGAGACATTTCAAGAAGAGCTAGATGGGTTATAAAACCATAGGCTAGAATAGTTGCAAACTGCAGTCCATCTTGGCTAAATCAACCGGACTTTGTTACCTATGAAGTGTCAAGTTGACTTAGCCCAGTTGGACTGAGTCTGGAAATACATTGGCCTGCTATGTAAAAACCAGTCTAGCTAAATGAAATGTCTCACAAAGGCTTTACTAAAAGACCTTGTGAGTTCAGAATCTAGAGCTGTATCACCCACTTTGTCACTGGGCATCTAGAAGGTTGGAGGAGAGTCTCCCAATGTATATGTAATTACATATTCCATATATTATTCATTTCAACTTTTATTGTGTTTTTGTGTTTTTATATTTAGGACCTATTAAACACCAGAACTATGTTCGGGGGAGAATTATTTTTTACGCTTTTAGAATTGTAAATAATTCACACGCAGCCCTTCTTACAGAGAGAGTCACAATAAATTGATATTTGAAAGGAGGGTATTTATCACTTAAACATTTACATGAGCTACTCCAAAATATATAATAGAAAATCATATACATTCATAGAAAATTATTGTTCTTAGTAGACTGGTATAAATTTGAGCCACCGATATTATAGAAAACGAAAACTATGAATATTTCACAAACTTTTATCAAGGAATAGCTGTATTAATCCATATTTCAGCAAAATCCAAAACACAATATGGAAAGCCTTTTTCAGGGTCATGTAATGGACAAGTAACTGCGATCAATATCATATTAATTTAAATTGACAATAGAGGAAAAAAGGCTACCATACATTTAGCTTCATACTCGTTTTTGGAATTAAACGATTTTCAAAAGAAAAGACTGGTTACATACAATATACTATAGATACTTTAAACATACTTGTTCACAAAACAAGCGTCCCTATGCAAGATGTCTCTACCTAGTAACAACCACAAAAAATGGACATGAAATTATGACAACTAATACCAATTATTTAGTTGTATAAGAAACCTATTTGTAGTTCTATACAATTATCTTTACAAATTAACCAGAATCATACAAACATTCAGTCTCGAACATACATTCAGCTTCAAATGTTCACGTTCCACAACCTATATCACTAATTGCAAGGTTTCATTTGAAATGCTTTAGTACATTGCATTAAAATCATTAACAGTTAATGCAATAAACTTTACAAGCTTAGATAAATATAATTGCTTAATTAACACTGAGTAATCATTGCAATGCTCACACTAAATGTTTTTTTCATCTAGGAATAGGAATGAATGGCGAGCGATTGTGACGCAGCTATGATGGGCATCTGCTGTTACCATGGGGCTGCATCTTACAGAGGTAGCCCTGTGGTAGGGGCAGTAGGGGAGTTGACATTATGAAGCGACACAGGTTGTGGAAGAGCCGAGAGGATGGGCTGTGGCACTCCAGCAGTGCCATCTGAACGGTCGCTAGCTCCCTCGTCATTACTCATAAAGCAAAGTTATCCCCGTATTGTTTTTTTTTTATGTCGGCTACCCCCCAATGGGAGAAACAGCCAAGGTAGATAGATAGATAAACAACGCTAACCTGCACAGCCATGTGCACTCTAAATGCTATCAACACCGCTGATATGGAAAAATGTTATAACTTTTCAAATTCCACATTATTTCAAACATCCAAATTCCACATTATTTCAAACCTCTGTGTACATAACACGATAACATTCTTAACCCAAAAGGAATAACTTATCGTTGTTTGTCGTTTTTATTCGCTATTAACCCATTCGATTAGGGATGGTCACAGATAGGTTGGAGCTGGGGGACAAAATATTGCTCAAAGCTGAGCTGCATAATGGGGGGAAGGGAAAGGAGCACCCTTTTATTTTTTGCATATCGTAGAAAGCAAGTCCAGTTCCTATTCATGGTGGTTACATATAAAATTCCACCTTTGCCATTCTAAATTGTCGTAGGAAACCACTAGTATGGAGAAAGAAAAATCCCTGGAAATCCATCATTTCTGTGAATTCATGTTCTGGAACTAATAGTGAAGCCATGTCCATTATCACCCACCCTGCTAGCAGTAGCAGGTGTGAAAGTAAGCAAGCAAACACCACTCAATGTGTCGCAATAAGTCCCCATGCGAATGGGGGTGAACACCAAAAAGTGTTGAATCCCTTCAATTTTTCTACACTTGATGCCACCCCTCTTTTATAACAAAATATGACATAACATTAAAATGAAAAAAAAAAAAATATAGCCTTAACCACTAATGAGACGTCTTAAAGAACGATATAAGATGCAGTTTATAACATTTTGATATATCATGATTTTATCAAAGCTCTAGGAAGAGCAATTTTACCTTTAATGAGACGCAAGCTCGTCGAGATACTGATTGTTCTATCATAATTACCCCCACACATCTATCTGTACTCTTTAAGTCTCTCGAATGGATGAACCAATTATATATGTATATAAATGACATTGCAAAAACATGTCGGATATATGCACGAAATGTATAATTAAAATCCGTGAATGTAATTCCTGCATAATTCCATAAAATTATTTACAGGCAAAGCAACAACGAGATTTTATTATAGTTGCCTTTAGATTAAAGTTTTCTTTACTTATATGCTATAGAAAACGATAATTAGGCAGAGACTTTGCTATAATATGCGCCTATAATGTCATTAAATCTATTAAATATATTTAAATACTAAACAAGATATAATTATCATTAGTAATCATTTGTACTCAAAAGAGGACTTTTCAGTAACAGAAAATGGTATATTATACATCTTTTGAAGTTTGAAATGTCACGAAACAAAAATGTTAAATAACACGATTGCAATGTTTATAGAACAAGAACATATTAATGATTACAATTAAATATTTATCTATGAAAAATTAAGTGATTAATGATTGTATGGGAAGGAAAATAATTATATTTTTAGTATAAAACCCAGAAATGAAAGCGAAATATTGAACTGAAGATCCCATTTTAGGTTTGCAAAACTTAATATAAAGGATAAATATATCCAACTAGGGTACAGCGGTAGCTAAGTGATTACCTAATTGTGATTACCTAATTGTGCTTACGGGAAAGAGCCCAAAGCTCGTATCTTCCCGTCTCCTCATCGGTTCCATTTTATACTTAGTGATACTTATCATACCTGTCCTTAAAACTATGGATTGAGATAGCATTAACTACCTCCTCGCTTAGCCAATTCCAATTATCAACTACTCTTACACTGAAAAAGTATTTCCTTACATCCTGCAAAGAAGTTTTCTTACGAGGCTTCAAACTATGACCTCTAGTTCTAGAGCCAGCCATATCAAAATATCGATCCCTATCCACTCTATCATAACCATGAAGGAATTTAAAGACTGTCACCATATCCCCCCTCACTCTTCTAGCTTCGATTGATGGTAAGTCTAATTCCCTCTGCCTCTCATCATAACTGAGATTGCGTATTTCTGGCACCAGTTTCGTGGCATGTCTTTGAACTTTTTCAAGCTTAGCTATGTGCTTTTTCAAGTGCGGATTCCAAAAGGGGGCTGCATATTCGAGTTTTGGCCTCACATAGCTTACATAAATATTTCTGAACATTTCCTTGTCCATGTGCCTGAAGGCTACCCTTACATTTGATAAGACTGCATATGCTGCCCTTACTATGCCATTTATATGTATTTCTGGAGAAAAATCTGCCAGTATGTTTACTCCTAGATCTCTCTCATTTTCTGTCTCTTGAAGTTGTACTCCAGCCACCGAGTAGTCAAGCTTGGGCCTTCTTGCACTTGTACCCATTCTCATTACCTTACATTTTGAAGTATTGAATTTCAATAGCCACTTTTCTGGCCACTCATGCAGATTATTTAGATCCTCCTGAAGTTCTCTACCATTGTTCTCGTTTTTTACTTTCTTCACAATCTTTGCATCATCTGCAAACATATTCATGAATGAATTTACAGACTCTGGTAGGTCATTTACATATACAAGGAACAAAAGTGGCCCTAAAACTGAACCCTGTGGAACTCCACTACTAACTCTTCTCCATTCAGACACTGAGTGTCTTACTCTAACCCTCTGTTCCCTTCCTTCTAAGTAAGTTTTTATCCATTCCAAAACATTTCCACCTATTCTAGCCATTGATTGCAGCTTCCTAATAAGTCTCCCATGTGGAACAGTGTCAAACGCTTTCTGGAAGTCTAGGAATATGCAATCTGGCCAGCCCTCTCTTTCCTGTAAGATTTGGCTTACCTCATCATAAAATTCTAATAAGTTTGTTACTGTTGATCTATCTTCTCTGAAGCCATGTTGCCTCACTGGCAAAAAGTTGAAGGATTCCAAGTGAAGAGAGATATGTTTCCTTAGTAGTTTCTCCATAACTTTGCAAACTATGCTGGTCAAGGAAACTGGTCTATAGTTCAGAGCCGTATCCCTCCTTCCCTTTTTGAAGATAGGTATCACATTTGCTTGTTTCCAGCATCTTGGAATCTCCCCTGACTCCAGTGACTTTTTAAATATGATACTTAGTGCCACTGATATTGAGTTTGCGCATTTTTTAAGCACATGAGGGGATATGTCATCAGGACCTGTAGCTTTATGAACATCTAAATCCATCAGTGCTTTGCATACCTCTGTGGCTGTAAGGTTGATGTTCTCTAATACCGGCCCTTGAGCTTCTATCACTGCAATCTGAGGGGGTGGGGTATTTTCTACTGTAAATACTGACTGAAACTCCTTGTTCAATTCTTTGCAGATCTCTTCATCCGTCTCAGTGATGCTTCCATCCGCTCTCTTTAGCCTTAAAACCTGTTCCTTTACCTTCAGTTTTCCTCTGATAAAGCTGTGGAAAAGCTTGGGATTTTCTTTAGCCTTCCTGCTGATGTCCCTCTCATAGTCTCTCTCTGCCTCTCTCCTTTTACTTAGGTAGTCATTTCTTGCTCTTTTGTAGGTTTGCCAGGCATTTATGTTTTTTCTCCTCCTATACCTTTTCCAGCATTTGTCTCTCCACTCCTTAGCTCTTTTACACCCATTATCGAACCATTTCTCTCTGGCATGAATTACACCTACTTTGGTGACAGGTATGCAGCAATCTACTATCTTCCCATATTTCTCACAAAAGATGTCATACATTTCTTGAACAGATTTGTTGTAAAATAAGGTTCTCCAGTCAATAACTGCAAAAAGCTCATTCATTTTGATGTAATCTCCTATCGGATAGTTCCTCCTCATGTCCTCAGTGCCTCTACTCTCAGGAAGAATATCTTCAATGATATACTCCATCAACAACACACAGTGGTCACTCTTTCCAATTGGTGGTTCATACCCAATTTTTTCAATATCCAACACATTATCTGTGAACACTAGATCAATTAGTGATGGCTCATCCCCACCCCTGGCCCTTGTTGGTTCCATTACATGTTGGTGTAGGAAATTCCCTTGTACGCAATCTAGTAATCTTGCCCCGAATGAGTCCTCACCACTGTGTGGGTCAAGATTTATCCAATCTATCTCTTTATGATTAAAGTCTCCCATAATCAAAATCCTACATTTTTTTCCCGTGCCATGTTAACAACTGAGTTTATGACTTCAATAGTACCTATATGACTTTCCTCATAAACTTCAAGCCTATTTTGGTTCCTTGGTGGGTTGTATACAACAGTTATTATAATGCTCTCTGACCCAGTATTTATGCGAGCAACAAGAAATTCCTTGAACTCACTTTCTATAGCCAAGTTTATTTCTTCAACTTGAATCCTTTCACTTATGAGCAGTGCTATCCCTCCACCAGTCCTCTCAGATCTTTCAACCCTTAGTATTCTGAAGCCCTTAGGAAAAACTGTGACACTGTTTATGTCCTCACTCAACTTAGTCTCTGTAATTGCTACTATATCTGCCTTACTGTTGTGAATCCTATCTTTTAATTCTACTGCCTTACCAGCTACTCCATCAGCATTTGTGTATAACAGTCTTAATGAGGCCCCATCCCCTGATCTTCTGTCATTATCTTCTTTATCTCCCCTTTGTCTGGAAGAACTCTGAAACAAAAATTTTTCTTCTCTTCTTCATTTCTTTCATCATTTAACCTTCTTGCCTCTTGCAACAAGTTTTTGATCTTTCCCATCTCTTCCTGTGTTCTGTATCGTCTAATGAACACTTCTTTGAATTCTTGAAGGTCTTTTAGACTTTTTTTTTCTCAACAATATTTCCCTACATGTTTCCCCTCTCTCAAAGGTTACTTTTGTTGGTCTCGGCTTTCCTTCCCTCGAATATTTACCTAGTTGGTGTATGTTTACAATATCCTCAGGACCACAAACTACTCCAAGCTTTTTTAACAGGTCTACAACCCTAGCTTTATTTTCTTCAAGTCTCCCCTGCCATGTTGGCTCCTGGGATTCGCTTATGCCTGAGATTACCACTGTCTTCTCCTTATCAAGTGCCTGTCTGATGAGTGGGTTTGCGCTTTCCATCACAACGTCTTTCATTTTTTCGATTACTGTCTCTTTATAGTCAACTGTTTGTATGTTTTCCAGTGCCACCACCTTTACAGCCTCTTTTACTGCCACATTCCCCTTTAGTGCATCAGCAAAGGAAGTTTTCATGGCATCATTTTTCATATTCAGCTCCTGGAACTCTTTTCTGAACTGTTCAATGTTTTCCTTAATCTCGACATTCCAAGCAGCAATCTCGTCTCTCTCAGAAGAGATCAGTGAACTAACATCTAATTCCTTTAGGTTGTCATTCAGCTGTTTGTTTTTATCTTCTTGTTTAGAAATTCTAGATTCTAGTTGACTCTTTTCCCCTTCCAGCTTCTTTATTCTTTTTTCTAGTTCCTTTCTCTCCTGCCCTTGTGCTTTATTTGCTTCCTCCAAAGCTCTTATTTGCTCTCTGAGTGTTTCATTTTCTTTCATTTCTCCATCCATATTCCGAATTTTATCATCAAGGCTTATAACCATTGCCTCTAAATTCTTGATTTTCTGTTTAAGTCTCCTAATGGCTACCCCTCCTACCGACCCATGGATGGGAGAGGTTTGGGACAGAGATGGCGTCATTTTTATGTTCTCCCTCTCACAGAATATAGAAGGAAGACGAGAAAGAGAAAAAAAAGAGAAAAACTTTTAATTAAGCTTCACACAGAATTTTTATATCTCCATATAAGTGCTATTTAGTGACTCAGTTTATCTCTTTTCTGGTAACACACATCTTAACTTAAAAACTTGACCATGGTAATTTAAGGATAAAAAGAAAAAGAAAAAAAATGCAACAAAACAAAAGTCAAACCTGAAGGAAAATTCGAATTTGTGTCTGAGGTGGCACCCACCTGTTTCTGCTATATATTTTTCCTAACTGATAAACTCACTTGCTAACCAAGATATGTTATCACAGGATTAGACTTTACATTTAACTCAATATATATACAAAATAAAAAAAAATAGTAAAAGAGAAAGCTAAAAGAAAAGCAAAAAAATGAAGAAAATAAGACAGCTGTACTACTTGGCAACTTAACTCAGTACTGTTGACAGGTGGATATTTGGTATTTTTTTCTTTTAATTATTCAATTATTTCGTGTATCAAACTAACTAACAAGTTAATGTAAATGGGAAGGATACTGATTTTAACAATATATGGAACCACAGGATCAGGTAAACGGCTTAAGAGCTTTCCCCAGTTTACACAAAAAATTAGGTAATGTGATGTGATCGCTTCACCTCTGGCAACTCTTCTAAATTTCCTTCAAGGCAGAACTGGACGGCAGCTTCTCTCTCCCCTCACGAAAATGTTCGCAATTTTTTCCTTTAATATTTTGGACAGTCTCGTCATACCTAATTGTGCTTACGGAAGAGAGCCACATGCTTGTAACCTCCTGTCTCCTGGTAGGTTCTATTTTGTACTTAGTGATAATTATCATATTGTCCTTAAAACTATGGCCTGAGTTAGCATTAACTACCTCCTCACTTAGCGAATTTCAAGTATCAACTACATTTACACTAAAAATTTGCTTCCTTACATCTTACAAAGAAGCTTTCTTACGAAGCTTCAAACTATGACCTCTATTTCTAGTGCCAGCTATATCAAAATATCGATCCTTACCTACTCTGTCACAACTATGAAGGAATTTAAAATCCGTCACCATATCCCCCTCATTCTTTTAGCTTCAGGTGATGGTAAGTCTCATTCCCTCAGCATCTCCTCATAACTAAGATTGCGTATTTCCAGCACCAATTTCATGGCATCTCTTTGAACTTTTTCCAGCGTATCTACATGCTTTTTCAAGTATGGATTCCAAAAGGGGGCTGCATATTCAAGCTTTGGCATCACATAGGTTACATAAGTATTTCTGAATATTTCCTTATCGATGTGCCTGAAGGCTACCCTTACATTTGCTAACAAAGCATATGCTGTCCTTAGTATGCCATTTACATGCATTTTTGGAGACAAATGTGGCAGTATGTTTACTTCTAGATCTCTCTCATTCACTGTCTCTTGAAGTTCTGCTCCTGCCACTGAGTAGTCAAAGTTGGGTCTTCTTGCACTTGTACCCATTCTCATTACCATACATTTAGAAGCATTGAATTTCATTAGCCACGTTTCTGACCACTCATGCAGACTATTTATATCTTCCTGAAGTTCTCTATCATTGTTCTCGTTTCTTGCTCTCTTCTCAATATTTGCATCATCTGCAAGCATATTCATGAATGAATCTACAGACTCTGGTAGGTCATTTACAGATACAAGGAACAAAAGTGGCCCTAAAACTGAACCTTGTGGAACTCCACTACTAACTCTTCTCCATTCAGATGCTGAGTATCTTACTCTAACCCCTTTTTATCCTTTCCAAGACATTTCCACCTACTCTCGCCATTGCTTGCAGCTTCTTAATAAGTCTCCTATGTGGGCCTGTGTCAAATGATTTCTGGAAGTCTAAGAACAGCAATCTGCCCTGCCCTCAATTCGGCTTACCTCATCATAAACTTCTAATAACTTTTTTACTAAATATCTACCCTCTCTGAAGCCATGTTGTCTCACTGACATATAGCTGAAGGATTCCAAGTGAACAGAGATGTGTTTTCTTACTAGTTTTTCCATAACTTTGCAAACTATGCTGGTCAAGGAAACAGGTCTATTGTTTAGAACTGTATCTCTCCTTCCCTTTTTGAAGATTGGTACCATATTCACTTGTTTCCAGTATCTTGGAATCTCTCTTGATTCCACCGACTTTTCAAGTATGATACTTAATGCAGCTTATATTGATTTAGTGCATTTTTTTATTACATAAGGGGATATATCCTTAGGACCTGTAGCTTTATGGGCATATAACTACATCAGCAGTCTGCATACCCCTGTGGCTGAAAAGATGACGTTCTCTAATGCCGGTGCATGAGCTCCTATCTTTGCAATCAGAAGTGGTGGGGTATTTCCTACTGTAAGTACTGACTAAAACTCCTTGTACAATTCTTCACAGACCTCTTCATCCGTCTCAGTGATGCTTCCATCCGCTCTCTTTAGCTTTAAAACCTGTTCTTTTACCTTCACCTTTTCTCTGATAAGCTGTAGAAAAGTTTGGAATTTTTTTTAGCCTTCCTGGTGATATCCCTTTCATAGTCTCTCTGCCTCTCTTCTTTTACTTAGGTAATCATTTCTTGGTCTTTTATAAGTCTGCCAGGCATTTATGTTTTTTCTCCACCTATATCTTTTCCAGTATTTGTCTCTCCACTCCTAAGCTCTCTTACACTTATTATTGAACCATTTCTCTCTGCCTTGAATAACTCCTATTTTGGTGGAATGTAAGCAACATTCTACTATCTTCCCATATTCCCACAAAAGATGATGTACACTTCTTGTACAGATTTGCTGTTAAATAAGGTCCTCCAGTCAACAACTGCAAAAAGCTCAATAATTTTGATGAAATCTTCTTTCGGATAGTTCCTCTTCGACTCCTCAGGCAGAACATCTTCGATGATATGCTACATCAACAACACACAGTGGTCACTCTTTCCAATTGATGGTACACTCTCAAATTTTTCTATATCCAACACATTATCTGTGAATACTAGATCAAGCAGCGATGGCTCATCCCCACCCGTGGCCATCGTTGGTTCCAGTACATGTTGGTGTAGGAAATTCCCTTGTACGCACTCTAGGAATCTTTCCCCAAATGAGTCCTCTCCGCAGTGTGGGTCAATATGTCTCCAATCTATCTCTCTATGATTAAAATCTCCCATAATCAAAATCCTACATTTTCTCTCCCGTGCAATGTTAACAACTGAGTTTATGTCTTCAATAGTACCTATGTGACTTTGCTCATAAACTTCTAGCCTATTTTGGTGCCTTGGTAGTTATATACAACAGTTATTATAATGCTCTCTGATCCAGTATTTATGCGAGCAAGAAATTCCTTGAAATCATTTTCTATGGCAAAGGTTATTTTTTCAACCTAATATCTTCCACTTATGAGCAGTGCTATCCCTCAACCAGTCCTTTTTGATCTTTCAACCCATAATATTCTGAAGCCCCTAGGAAAAACTGTGTCACTGTTTATGTCCTCACTTAACTTAGTGTCTGTAACAGTTACTGAATCTGCCTTACTGTTGCGAATCCTATTCTTTAATTCTACAGCCTTACAGCTACCCAATCAGCATTTGTGTACAGCAATCTTAATGAGGCCCAATCCCATGATCTTCTATCACTGTCATGTTTATCCCCCCCTTTGTCTGGAAGAACTCTGAAGCAAAATTTTTTCTTCTCTTCTTCATTTCTTCCCTCATTTAACCTTCTAGCCTCTTTCAACAAGTTTTTGATCATTTCCATCTCTTCCTGTGTTCTGTATGGTCTAATGAATATTGTTTTGATTTCTTGAATTTTTTTTTAGTTTTTTCTCAGCAATATTTCTCTACATGTGTCCCCTCTCTCAATTCTTACTTTCGATGATCTTTCCATTCCCTCCGTGGAATATTTTCCATATTGGTGAATGTTTACAATATCTTCCGGACCTCATACTACTCCAAGTTTCCTTATCAGGAAAACTCTAGCTTTATTTTGTTCAAGTCTCCCCTGCCATATTGACTCCTGGATGCACTTAGTCCTGAGATTACCAATGTCCCCTCTTTATGAAATGCCTGTTCAATCAGTAATTTAGCCCTTTCCATCACAACATCTTTCATTTTTTTATTACTGTTGCTTTATAGTCAACCGTTAGTACGTTTCCCAATGCCACCACCTCACATCCTCTTTTACTGCCACATCCCCGTTAATTGCATCTGCAAAGGAAGTTTTCATGGCATCCTGTTCTGTATTCAGCTCTTAAAACTCTTTTCTAAACTGTTCGATGTTTTCCTTTATCTGGACATTCCAAGCTGCAATCTCGTCTCCCTGAAGAGAGCAGTGAACTAACTTTTATTTCATTCAGGTTGTCATTCAACTGTTTGTTGTTATCTTTATGTTTAGAATTTCTGATTTCTAGTTCACACTATTCCCCTTCCAGCTTCTTTATTCGTTTTTCTAGTTCTTTTCTCTCTTGCCCTTGTGCCTTATTTGCTTCCTCCAAAAATATTATTACCTCTTTAAGTATTTCATCATCTTTCATTTCTCTATCCATATTCCGAATTTTATCATCCTGGTTTAATACAAGGTGCTCAAGGTCCTTGACTTTTTGCTTCAGCCTTCTAAGAGCCACTCCTCCTCCTACAACTCTCGGAGATCCTCTACCACCACTCCATCGACCATTGGAAATGGGGCTATGGACAGATATGTTTTTTTTTTTTTTTTTTTTTTTTGCCTTTCACAGAATATAGAGAGAAAAAAAGAAAAAAAAGAGAGAAAAGTTTCTATTTAAATTTAACACAGAATTTATATATCTTCATATGAGTACTAATTTAGTTCGTTAATTAGTTCATCTTTTTCTGGTAGATAGCGCGTGTCAGAGAGCGACAAACCAGTTTCGATCACACTACGGGGCGTTAGGAAGGATATCTAGTCTTAATTCCTCAGCTTCAAGCCATGTGTCCATCCCCATTCAAATGGGGACTAATTTTGACACATAAAACTCTAATTATCATTATTATACCAATACACATTATGATTCTATTTAAAAAATATGAAAAAGATAAATGTCTTAGAGGCTAGTTAAATCAGTTTTATATTTCTGCAATTTCATTAGAATGCCATAATGAATGAATGGAATGGGGACTGCAGTAGTGCAGTGGTTAAAACACTTAAATGGGGAAGTGACAAATCAGTGTTCGAGCTCATTGCGGGCTTTAGGATGGGCATCCAGCCTTAAGACACCAACTCCATCTTGTCTGTATCCACCCCATTCGAATGGAGGTGAGTAGTGACACATAAAATTGCTGCCAAGAACGTGTGAATGCCTTTCAAACTGATACATAATTTATTTTTATTACATATGAATGAAACATTGAAGCAAATTTGAGAAGCAACGATTGAAAGTTGATGACATCACTACATATTCAGTATCTATACAAAAAGATCTAAAGCCATTGCTATAGATATAGGATTCAGACCTTGTTGTTAGTCAATCAGGACATAATTAAAAAATAAATACATATAGACTACAGACTACGAAAAAAGACTACAGACTACGTTGTTAGTCAAGTTGGGTTTAATTAAAAGAAACTACTTCAAATGCAGAGTATATTTCCATACATAATTTCCGACACTTTCAGGGCTCAGTAACCTTAATTAATACAAAAGTTATTCACTACATTTCTTTCTTTGAAACAGTTACATTTACTCTCTTGTTCATTATTTTGCATTTTCAAACCATCTGTCTTCATATCAATCATCTCTCACAGCCACTCCATACAATGCTCAACACAAAAATTATCTTCACTGTCATTTCTGACAACGCATTCATTTCTAAACACAAAATTGCTATTGACTACTTTTATAACTCGTACTTGGGATCTGGATTTTGTTTGAACTTTTTAAAAATACAGTTGGATACTCGACAAGACCTTAAATTAAATAGATTTAAAAAAACCACTGTAATTCTAATCTAACATAACATGAATCAGTGTGTGAGATTCAGTGAGGGAGTTTATATTAAAATAAAAGAAAAGATAAAGCTACATGTTGCGAAAAAAATGGCTTACTGTATCTACAGTACATAATGTGTTACAGGACAAGATTTTTGCAGTGGATCCGTTCTGATTTTTTTTTATGGCATTATAGCAAATTTCGCTGCTGATGCCAGTTAAATTCCTATCTTAACTAATGGTACCCTGTTTTCCTGTTCCTCCAGCTGGGATTAGAAAACTAACCAAGGGTATATATAGGTATTCAAGGCCACATTAGGCAAGGATAAATTGCCAAGGTTCTAAAAAGGTTCCTCTAACAGGTCTGGGAATTGCAATACGCTGCTTAGATGGAGGTTGTTGTTTTTAGATTCTCCACCCACGAATGGGTGGAATGGGTCACGGAGGACCCATATGATTGTTAGATTGAGGATTTGAACGAATTTCAGTAACAAATCCGACCAAGAGCTACTAGAACAACCCAAAAAATTCAAGTTCATTACAAAATTTTGCTATTAGCATAAAGAGAAAAAATATTTCATAATCTCATCTTTTAATCTTTGATGCAAGTTCTCTGGGTAAATTATCCACGCAGCATAACAGAACATACTGTCTTTTATCAACCCTTCTAACTCATCTGGTTACTGAAGACATACTTAAATCTGCACAAAAGATGTGTAAAGATTACTCTTACCCACTAACATCAATCTCTAAGACAAAAGCAATAGACAACCTTTCATTCATGCTTGGCGTTGACCAGAGAACTTACTTTCATATTCATTTACATGCAATGTCTTATATATACCTAACCAACAGATAAGTTTTCAGATTCCCACTTGCTTCAGACTTCATTCCAGAGAACATCACAATGTCTTTCATTCTCTACATCAACATAGCACCTGATGGAGAATTTATGACTATCAAGAGATCACCAAGATATCATAAAGAAATAAATAAGATAAATAAATAAGTACTCTTACAAAAAAAAGAGATTATCTTAGATACTTAGCAGATACTACAGACAGCCTCTGATAAATCAAGATAATCAACATTACCATTAAACATAGGAGAGTGTATTAAAAAGATAGAATAATTATGCACTGGGGAAGTATAAAATAACAGCATTGTGGTACAAAACACAAACTACAATAAATAAGAAGTAACTGTTACGAATGAAAATACAAAAATAAATATCTAAATTAACAATAAAGAAGACAGAAACAGATGCTTAAATGTATTCTGTGATTTTCCTGTCTTCTCGTCAAAATGAGATCAGTAACAAAGTAAAAAAGTCATCTCTAAAAACAGGTATCTAAAACATCAACAACAACAAAAAATATACTGACAAATAATAAGTAAACAACATATGATGAGTGTGTGTTTTCAATAAAAATATCAATATTACAGATTATATTAAAGAGATTTTGAACCAATGCTCCCTAAGGAACATTATAAACATCTTAAATGTCAGATTTGGTAAAACTACCAACTACATCAAACAAAACTTGAAAGGTAATATGCCTTGGAGAGGAGTCTTAATTGACAAGGCATGCTTGAAATCTTTCCATCTAACCATTTTGTTTACAGTTGTGGCCTCCCTTACGGCTCTTTTTTAAAAAGTTGTCCTTTTCAAAAATAAAATTAAAAAGTAATATTATTTAGACACCGACATTTTCTCTCAACCTTTTCCCAATCTGTATTTAAACTTATTTTATCCCTCTACCCCATACTCCCATAAAAACAAAATGAGGTATTTAGGTTATCAAAGAATTGAATAAATGAAATCGATGAATCAGGGTCTGGAAATCATTGTAATATAAGTAGAGGACATAATGCATGGAGAATATCAAAATTATGAACAAATTTCCAAAACGAATTTCAAAAAAATATGAGAAAAAAAATCCCTTAAAAAAAGACATTTGGAAAAGAAGACAGAGAAAAATATTAAGTGATAATTACCAATAGACTATAAAATATTGCAGATAAAGATCTCACTTAAAAGACAATGAAACATGAAAAAATTGAGTCAAGAACTGAATATACAGAAACCATCTCTTGTATATAATAAACGAACTACAGACTATATTTTAACATCGTACAATAAATATCACCCAATATTTAACATTAACTGAGAAGCAAAGTTAAATATTAATATCTAAAAAAGAATAAATAAACTTAAACCGAGTTCATACACATATACAATGGTCTGTCTAGAATGAAATCCATTAGTGTTATAACTACAAAGTTACTTTCCATGACTAACTATTATACGTTATAGGTTACATTGTATACTCACTCATACATCCAAACTGATTAACATTTTGATATGTGACTTTCCTTTGGGTATGAAAACAAGTTAATATGCTAAGATTACGACGAAACTGGCGAGTGGTCGCGAGGGTTAAGGGAGTATGTCCAGGAGCTGAAAGTGTTTGGAGTTCGATAATCACTTTCGACCAGCTTTGAGAATGCTCATCCATCGGTTGAGTTGGTCAATCTCGCCATGCCGTTCAGTGGCGTATACGCACCAGAGGAAATCAACGTTGTAGAAGCAGTTTTCCCTGTAAGTAAGTAAGTAAGTAAGTAAGTAAGTAAGTAAGTAATTCTTTACTCTCGCAATTCCTTAAACTATCTACCTACCTAGATAAAAGCCATAGTCTTCCTTAGAAGGGATGTGGCGGAGTTAAAGCAAAAAACTTGACTGTGAGAGGAACATAAAAGGGAAGAGGATCCCAGACCCCTCGCTCCACCCCGATTAGTCGACTTTTACGACACACTGGGAACACGGAATAAATATTCTTATCTGATAGTCTCAAATTATTTAATTAGCTATAATTAAATTGCATTTTCTAATTATAAGACAAGGCTTCACTGTTAATGAAAAACTTTTAATGAATACAATTTCTACATGAATTCCTTAAAACAATGCAAGCGAATAAGGAAACCGAGAAGATTTTTTTCCCTCTCTTCATCGAATAAATATCTAGAAAGCTATAAATTTCACAAATACAAAACTCAGACAGAAGAGGATAAGAAAAAAAAATCTTCGTTATATATATAATATTCAAAATTGGAAGATTTCTCTCAATAAATAGTATTAAATAGATAAATAAGTCAGATAAAAAGAGATGAAAAGGGAACATACGAGTGGAAACTTAGAACATTCATCGTAATGCCTTAATCTTAATAGACAGACAAAGGAAAACTGAACAGGAATGGAAATCTTTCTTTGTTTTTTTTTTTTTTTTGTGACACCGGGACAGGCAGATACTGCCCTCATCAACAAAGGCTCGGGCAAGAGAAAACACCAAGACGAAGGAAAAGAAAAAGGTTAAGGATAAGGCAGAGATGAGGTAATATCACACTGTATATCCGGCCAACATCATTTATTCAAAGGTGTTAGAAAATAATCATCGTG
>JAXCGZ010023292.1:0-5000 GCA_037179515.1 Halocaridina rubra
ATGATTCACCCTCGGCAGATCCTGTATTTTGGCTCTCCGAGGTGATACTATCTTCATTCTGCTGGGAACAGTTATGCTCCCACATATTTTCAGTGACTGTGCCACATCGTGAGCAAGTCCGGGACCGAGGAGTTGTTGTGATGGGCCCAGCAGTCTCTGCTGAACATTTTTGATAAGTGTGCCCCTTCTGGCAATAGAGGGAGCGCTGGATGTTGGTTGAAGATTTTTCTTGCACTTTGAGGATAGGGGGATCTTTAATCCCTGGAAGAAGGACAATTTCTTCTGGAGGATTGACTTCAATTGATTTCCACATCATCTTTAGAGTCGAAGATTCTTTTCCATCATACTTTAAGCGTTGTAGGCTTTCGATGTATTTTCCATCTTCATTTTCTAAGAGGGAGTGCAGTTGTTCTTTATTCCAATAAGTAGGAAACCCTTTAATGAAAAATGTTCTAAGAGGTGGCTTATCCTTTGACACGAATTGGAGCCCCCCATGCACACCCTTTTGCAATTCTTCAATAAGATGCTTGTTTTTCCTCATGACATATAGATGATTAAACCACCATTTGCTTTGGTTGGGAATGCTCAGCGAATGATGGTGAATGGGAAGGAATTTATTCCTCCATTGAAATTTTTCCGCGAGAGATATACCTTCTGGAAAGCTTAGAAGGTGAAAATCCTTCCTTGGGAACACAGACCTAGGTTTGATACCTCTGTCTTTGGCCAGTACCTTCGTCGAGGAACGTGTTCCCCTTTCAGGTGGGGGGGTAGCCATAAGGAGAGTATTTGGTGATGGGGGTGTAAGGAGGGGTGGTCAAATTCAGAGCTTGGTGTCGGTTTCAAGTATATGCCTCTCTTGCGCTGAGCCTATCAGACTGGTGTGTGTGTGTGTGTGTGTGTGTAAGTATTTTAACACACACAATGATGCACTGGTAGGGAGGTATGAGATTCCCTCTCGCACTCACTATGGGGTATGTTCTTTACCACAGCCGTAATGGTCAGAAATACAGTAAATTGAGTCGGAATTTTCTTTCTTTAAAGTATATTTTTCAAAAACGTTATTTTACTCAATATTTGTTTATTTATTTTCTTTTTATTATTTATATATATAGATTTATATATATATATATATATATATATATAAAACTATGTTTGTACACAATATAATCGTCACTCCCCCCTTCTTTCTGTCCTTTCCCCAACAAAAGGACGATGGGACGATGTTTTAGCGTGACCCAACACCAAGGGTGCCTGTTGGTAACTGGATTCATGGTGTCTTCTTTACTTCATTAGAAATTGTTTTTGAGTTACTTCTAAAATCCTATTTTTAATGTCTTTCCTTTTTTTCACAACTATCCTTTTTTTTTCTCGTAAAATTCCATTATTATTAATGAGAGTGACAAGCCTGACTAAAGCGGGTATGATCCTGCCACGGGGGGAGGTTTAGGAAGGGCATCCAGCCGCAACTTACTTGTAACCATCGCCATAAGGGTCTAATTGTGGCTCATATAAAGGAAAAAAAAAAGACAAAATACGAAAGCTAGAAGCTAGAGTACAGACACCTTCTTTGTGGAAACAAATGGTTTAGTTTAGTTTAGTTTAGTTTCATGTCAATTTGTTATCTGTTTTCTCTCAACCTCTTCATTCCAGAAAGAGTTTCATTGAAGTTCTTTCTTTTCTTCGATTGGTGATTATCAGTCACCGCGTATTTTAACACTATAATCTTATTTGATAATTAATTTTATATTTCAAATTGGTGTAGTTTAATTTCAGACTACATTATTATTATTATTATTATTATTATTATTATTATTATTATTATTATTATTATTATTACGGTTTATCCTTGAAGCTTTTTTAATTAGCCTATGTACCTGCCTAGTGGTTTCTCAACCACTGTGTCCTTTAGCTCTCTCTCTCTCTCTCTCTCTCTCTCTCTCTCTCTCTCTCTCTCTCTCTCTCTCTCTCTCTCTCTCTCTCTCTCTCTCTCTCTCTCTCTCATCTTAATTCATTATTAATTTTATAAATAAAAATTGGCTTAGTTTACTCTCATTCTAGTAGGCTATAAATTGTCTCTGATTTCTTCAGTCCAGCGCTTTTTAAGCCTTGAAGATTATTATTACTCTAGTTATTATTATTATTGTTATTATTATTATTATTATTATTATTATTATTATTATTATTATTATTATATTTATTATATTTATTATTATTATCATTATTTTCTGTAGTTCATATATCCTGTACACTTATATTAAATGTTGTTTGTTTCATACTTGCATTTAATTATTTGTTTACATGTAATTATACAGTTGTGTTTGATTTTATAGACATAATTAAGACTTTTTTTTTTATCTCTGGTTTATTCAAGGTACAGTACGAATAACCGGTATAAACTAGAGGTAAAATTTATTCGATTTAAAACTCTATTCAAAACATTTTATTCATTACTTTTCCTGTGGTCTGTGGCCAACGCCGTGTCTTTGACTGTGTGCTTCCGCATCTTTGCTTTTTCATTCATATCGGTTACCAACCACCCTTACCTCCTATTTTCTATTGGGTTTTCAGACTGACGCATCCAACCATTGGCTCCCAAAATGAGATATGACAGGTTTAATTGTGCCCTGGGCGGCTCTCTATACAAAGACCCCTTGGATCAGAAGGAATTTACTTTGATCTGATAAAGAATTAGTGGGAGAATGAACGGCTTTTTTAAGGGCGATGTGAAATAGAGTTATTGGAATTTATCGTTTTTTTCTTTCTACCTTTTTGAGTGGGGTGGTTTGACAGACCTATTCATACACACACACACACACACACACACACACACACACACACACACACACACACACACACACACACACACACATTTTTAAGGATAGATATGAGTTAAGAGCGTCAATAGTTAATCCGACCAGGAGACGGGGTGTTACGGGCATAGGGCTCTATCCCATGAGTGTAATTAGGCAAATACACGCTTAAGCAGTAACTAGTGATGCTCTGTATTGCTATAGTAAACAAATACATGATATATATATATATATATATATATATATATATATATATATATATATATATATATATATATATATATATATATATATATATATGTAAAAGAGAAAATGGAAGTCATGCTTTTTAAAGATGTCAAGATTTACCTTATGTAGTGACTAAAGAGCCTAATGACATGTGTATATACATGCTCACATCCATCCATAGTTAAATCAAGATCTTAGATTAGAACATAGAGCTAAAATTCCTGTGATGTAGATATCATTCTCTCTCCATCCTTCCATTTTTAATCCTCTTAACGACGTGGAAGTCTTCTTTTGAGAGTAATGGATACTTTCCACATCCACTCTCCTTCAGTTCCCCCAACCGCTCTTTTTCTCGTCCCATTCCATTACCTCACCTGAGAGGAAAAAAAATAATTGAAAAAAAAGGTGAGGTATCAGATGTTCTGGCGACATTCCGTGGCCACACGCCGACCACAAGAACTATGGCACTGATATTGGATCCTCCATCTCATCCCTGTCGTGTCATCAGAGCTATCTACAGCATCTTTACTCTCCCCCCCTCCTCATCCTGATTCATCCTCCTCTCCTGATACTCAACATCAGCTTCTCTCTCAACTCCATCCTGTTCATCTTATATGTCTCATCACCAGCATTTTATACACCATTTTATCTTCCTCTCTGCATGTATTGTATTTAATTAGTATCTCTCCCAACTAGTTTTTTGTTTTGTGTATCGTATGCTTCTCATCATCAGTATCTTCCTAATTCCATCTTCCTCTTTCCTCCTCATTTTCCTCTCTTTATTGCTGTTTTTCACCATCATCCCTCCCAGCACTTTATTTGTATTTTTTTAGAGTAGAGGGGAGTATAACTGCTCCCCAAACTGTTTCTTTTTTTGATGTCGGCTACCCCCACTTTTAAAGGGGAAACAGCCACGGTATATATATGTATGTTATCATATCTTATATATCTCATCATTGTCATTATTTTCTAATGCATTTTCCCTCTAGCTCCTCATCAGCATCTATCTCAGCTCCTCTTTGCATCTTTTCTATAGCATCTTCCCCTGCTTTATCTCCCTCTGTTTATGGAGCTCATCATCAGCATCTCTCCTGACTCCATCATTCTCATTTTATACTCTTCGTCATCAGCATTCCTCTCATCTTATCTTCTTTATCTCTGGTGTGTCTGTGATAATGTCGACGTCTTCATTTTGTTTTTAGTCAATATTTGGGGCCATTAGTAATGAAGAGATTGGCAGAGAATGTTAATGAATTAAATTTTCCCCCATATATATATATATATATATATATATATATATATATATATATATATATATATATATATATATATATATATATATATATATATATATATTCCTTTTTTATTTTCAAAGTAATCTTTATTTATTTTCTTTATGCTTTTACTATAGGAAGATATATTTCAACACTGCTTTGCAGTTTCCCTGATGAGGGTTTGTAGTTTTTCACTAGCCTCTTACACCTCTTCTCCACACAATCTCTTTTCTCTCTTAACAAGATGCTTCTCTGCGCAGTCTCTCCATCTTCGAAGGTTATAAAAGTAATTTCCGTCAACAGTTACGATTCATTTTGAACATTTTATATATCCGAAATGGAGACCGCCCTCGGACGATAGGAATAGCATCCAGTCCTCATTTTTCCTAGCCAGACTTTCTCAAGGATCAGTAGTCTGATTGATCCCACTGACAGGCTGAAAAGCCTACCGGAGACTGGAAACTTGGGGAAAAGGATCTTAGGTAGTGATATCCCTCTTATGGTAGCCTCTTTTCACTCAGTAGACTCAATGAGTTCTCTATTTGACGTGTGGGACCGGTTGTGGCGAAATGTTTACATAACCTTGAGTTTCTATGTTATAGGAAAAAAAAATGAAATTGCATCATACCTCTATAACTTATGTACTCAATGCATTATTATTATTATTATTATTATTATTATTATTATT
>JAXCGZ010023292.1:10000-27500 GCA_037179515.1 Halocaridina rubra
TACCAATCTTCATTTCTTCTTAAATGATATTTAATGAAAATTTATGCTATAAAAAGAGGTGGATTGATTGTATTCATCAAAATATGAGAAAGAAGAGATTAGAAACAGGGTAACACAAAAATAATCGGAGGATTCTAGGGTAGTTTAGCGACCCCACACATGAAAGCTGAAGTCAACGAAGTCCTGGAACTCACCATTATGCAAGGCTGACTTTTTTTTTTACTTCATAGGACGTAAATTGAAATATATAAACTATATTCAGGACTACGATTATAAGAACTGCTTTAGCATAAAATATGGCTATTACTACTATTGCTGACAATAACAATAATAAAATAATAATAATAATTATTATTATTATTATTATTATTATTATTATTATTATTATTATTATTATAAAATTGGATAAAAGGTGCAAGACAAAACGCCTCTGAGAATCGAATTCTTATTCTCTTGAGTATGAGGGAAGTACTAATACGCTGAGCTACCAAGGAATTGTCTCTATGACATGAGGAATTTTCCTCGAATCAGGCATCTTGCCTTTTGAAGTACTGGAGCTACACGAGGAAATATATTGGAATCAGGCAACCTGTATATGAAGCTAGAGGTATTAAGCGTGATTGTAATACACAAGATGTATATGAGAGATGTAAAAGCATCTTTTATTTACTTTTTCCTTTCTAAAGGAAAAATAATTTTTAATAAAGTAGGTGAGAATTTATTGGGAACTGCCAAATATTCATCAGAAAGTGACCTTATCAACCCTTCTGGAGTGCCAGAAAGGGAGATATGATCACTAATATTCTGATATGAGGAAGTATTCTGGATATGAAAGTAGTCTGTCTCACCTACTGTTCGTTACTGTCCACATCACTTTAGCCGTCTTTCTGTCCATTTGGTATGGTTAGGATGTAGGAAGCAGGAGAGAGAGAGAGAGAGAGAGAGAGAGAGAGAGAGAGAGAGAGAGAGAGAGAGAGAGAGGAATGCCTGGTATTCGTCCCTCTATTTTTTTGTCTTCCGAGGAATCTAGGATTTATTGAATGATTTCTCTGTATATTGAGCGAAGATAATTTTCTTTGCATAACTTCTTGTCCTATAAATAATGGTTATCATTTAATTGAAGTATTTGTTAAAAATCAATACAAAAAGGACATGAATTCCAGACTCTTGACTGTTCAGAATGCAAATTGCATGGAAACTATGACCCGATTTCTTAAACTGTAAACCTAGGATACCATATTGTTAGTTAGCTAGACACACAAATGGATTTCATAAACGCATCTGACGCGGTTCCGTGTGTGGCTAGGATCCCGTACGGGATCCTAGCCATACAGAGAACCACGTCAGATGCGTTTATGAAATCCATTTGTGTGTCTCTAGCTCACTAACACTATGGTATCCTAGGTTTACGCTGTTTAAGAAATCGGGCCTAGAATCCCGTACGGGATCTTGGCCATACACAGAACCGCGTCAGATGCGTTTATGAAATCCATATGTGTCTAGCTAACTAACAATATAGTATCCTAGGTTTACACTGTTTAAGAAATCGGGCCTTTATGACGTTAAACTGATTTATGAATGAAATAACACCTTGTTCGTGTTGTAAAAGATCTCGTAGAATGCTATCGCACCAATTGTACTTATATTTAGTGTTCATTTTCTTTCCATAACAAGTTTTACCGGTTCCACAAATATGTCTACGAGACAAAGGACATTAGCTTTTGTATTTAGTAGTGGTGAGCTTGTCTTTACATCTACCCAGTTATTAGTATCTGTCAACAGAAGACTGTAAAAATAACTTCTATAATCTGAATGTTGAAAATTCACTTGCGAAGACCGAAGTTTCCTTATTTGTAGTAGATTCTGATATTTTTATAAGGATTCTTTGCTTTGTCTGTATCGTGACTGTACTGTAAGTTAGGATGGTCTTTTGGTTTGTGCAACTGTTTTCTTTTTAAGATGGTATTTGTAGGTTTAATTCCATTTGTCTGTGTGCTGACTACTGTAAGTATTGACTTCGTTGGTTTGTTTAATTGTATTCATCTTTAAGATTCTGTGAGTAGGTTTATTTCCTTGTTGTTAGGTGCTTTATTTTAATATGCGACTTTGTCTATAGAAAAAAATTTAAAAAAAAAAAAAAATCAGATCTTTATTACTCCTTAACTTTATGGTGAAGTTTCGCGTGCTCTTGGGAAATATTATTATTATTATCATTATTATTTTTATTATTATTATTATTTACTTACTAAAAAGTTCTGTAAAGTGTTAAAAATTGTGCTGTTTGAATCAACTGCTGAGTATCACTATCCAATGGTGAACTAGAGGAAAGTTTTGTGTTGTGGCGCACTATAAGTCAGGAATTACATTTGAACCAAATAATATATCTCAATAATGATGATTTGCCTAGTATATATTTGTTCCTAACTTTTGCGGACAAGTCCTATAGGCCTATATGCTAGCTAAAAACGTCATCTTTGCTTCTTTATCGTAGCCCATTGATCCAAAATTATACAGCTTTGTCCCTACCTGTTTGTCGTTAGTAAATATAGGCAAATACAGACAGACAGCTGTGGTGTATCCCCTTGTCAGCTGTCATTCACTGTATGCGTGACTGTCAGGAGATAGTACCAACCATGAGCGTGTTATTAATGTGCTGTTAAAGGACGGTTAGGTTTGAGTTCAGCTGAAAAAATTAGGCTAGGCCTATGGTCTAGTATTTATAGTAGTTTACTCTTATTTTTATTCATTAATTTGTTATGAATGGGTATTATGGAAGGTAGCCAATGTTTTGATTGTTTTATTATTTTTTTCCAAATAATTGTGCAATATATATACCAAGATAGTGAAAAACCTTGTTTGCATAGCCTCGTTATATATTATTTACTTCTTCATGTACCGTCATTTTTTTTAATTTTGTTTCATGAAGTAAGGCATTTTAGAAGCAAGATTATTTCAACTTATTGTTTTGATGATGGTAGTTATGTTGAAACTCAAATTGTCTTCAGCCAACCTCCATTTTCAGTACAGTTAGACTATACATAGATACTGCTACATATCTTTATAACTAAATTACTCCATACTGTTCAACATTTTGCGCTTGTTATAATCTCATACAGTTAGCCCTGTTTATTGCTATATAGAGCCGAAAGCTAGTTCATGTAATGTAGCTTTTATGGATCAAATATAGAATTCGAATCTATTCTTGATAGGAAATTCATATTCCAAAGCTGACTTCATATGCAGGTAAGATTTGATATGTGATATAGAATTTAGAATGTGGACCACAATATTGATAGGGAGCCCATATTTAAGGTGATCTAACCTAATCTAATCTAAACTAAGCTAAACCAGCCAGATTAAACATAAATTTCCCTAACCCTACAAGAATAGGGCCTTAATTGTACATTTTGATCTAATTTTGTATACTCAGGTAATATCACATCTATGGTATATATATATATATATATATATATATATATATATATATATATATATATAATATATATATATATATATATATATATATATATATATATGCAGGAGCCACTTTCCCCCTTATAAGGGGGTGGCTGAGTCAAAGCAAAATGGAGTATGCGTGATCATGAAGGGAATTTAGAGAAGAAAGCTTCAAATCATCAACCACCTCGCTTCGGTAGATTAGGAGTCAAGGTCATCTATGATGAAGCTTTCTGATGTACTCACTGGAGTGGATGAAGGGGGGGGGGGGAGAGAAGGTAAGGGTCACTAACGGCTTTTTTTTTTAAGGTAAACGAGAGCAACACACGACCGACAGCTGCAGATGACTCACGTGGGAAAATCAATGTTGAATGGGCAGTTTTGGTCAATTAATGCGTTGCTTTTAAACGCCATTTCAAGTTTTGGTAGTGGCAGACATTTTGGTTGATCGATTGCCTTTTCCGTGTCCGTTATTATACCGGTATACGATGCTCGACTCCGAGTGCTGTTAGTAGACTGGATATTCTCTCTCTCTCTCTCTCTCTCTCTCTCTCTCTCCTCTCTCTCTCTCTCTCTCTCTCTCTCTCTCTCTCTCTCTCTCTCTCTCTCTATATATATATATATATATATATATATATATATATATATATATATATATATATATATATATATATATAAGAGAGAGAGAGAGAGAGAGAGAGAGAGAGAGAGAGAGAGAGAGAGAGCGGATGCACATTCAAGCACAAATAGAAAAAGCTGTAAATGTGCAAAGAATAGTAGCAATACGTATTCATATCGTTGTTGTTTCCCTTCGTAGATCTTTCTTAGCAACTTTTCCCATATTTATATGGGGTCATTGTATTACAATGGCTCTTTACAGACCAATTTTGTATTTTTTTTTCAGTTATACGGCCAAATACCCTTCCTGACACCAACCCTCCATTATGCGGGCTTGGTACAGCACAGAGTTGAGCTGGTTTGCTCCCCTCAGTGTTTGAGTTTGTTTCCCTTCTCACATAATTACGTTAATTTACCGGAAGTTGTCAGTCAACAAGCATCTACCCTAGCCGCATCTTTCCTAAGCAGTGCTTTGGGCCGAGACTTGTTTCCATGGTTACAAAACCAAACATTAATGATGACTTTTGAAGTCCCAAAAGTTATATACCTGTATAATTTTTTTCAAGCTTCATCATCGTTATATATATATCTATATATATATATATATATATATATATATATATATATATATATATATATATATATATATATATATATATATATATATATATATATATATATATATATATATATATATATATATACATACACACACACACACACACACGAAAAGTTATACGCTTATGCCAAATGTCTTTTGCAACTAACATTATTATAATTATTATTATTTATAATAATTATATTATTATTATTATTATTATTATTATTGTTATTATTATTATTATTATTATTATTATTATTATTATTATTATTATTATTATTATCATGCATTAAAAGTGTTGAAGGGGAAAGTCATGTCCCTTATGAGGCCTGAGCCTTGAAAAAACTGTACATTATTGATCACATATATCAAATTATCATTTATTGGGCCTGTTGAATGGACAAGGCTTGCCATACATTGACCCTGCTAGCCAGTCCCTGTTCCCTAAGAAGCTTTGGTGAATAGACGAAAGGAACACTGAAAAATGGCACTAAAAAGAGTTTTAAGGGATATAAATATAAGATAACCTAATAAAACAAAAGGTTATTTTTGATCACTTGGACATTGGTACTGAAGTCCTCATTAAAAACATTGATTATGGAATCCAGCTTTATGTACATAGTTTAACCCAAAATTGGCGATACTGTTTTACCCAGACTCACTAGGTAATATGACCTTTCTTCATCTTATAACTGCGAGGGTATTAGCTTATCTAAACGTCCTTTCGATAGTAGTATAACTACTGCTGATGAAGATTCAACCCTGCAGTATAATGACAAACCATCAGTGAAAACTAATCCAACCCCGGGCTAGGATCGAACTTCGGCCAGTATATACTAGCTCCAGGCGCTACCACTGCGCCGCAGTCTCGCTATTTTACAGAAGTAGGAAACCTCTCTCTCTCTCCTAACTACTTGAGCAGGTAATGTACACATTCCTTGCAGATACTACACTTGTTTACTTCTGTAAGCTTGTCGAGGTATAATATTTGCAAAGGTCGTTAGGACCTTCGAAGTAGGAGGTCTCCAAAGCAATGAGATTCTCCGCGGATCGTTAAGTCAGAGGCGGGATCTTTAGATCGTTGGTTAACCAGGAGGTGGGAGATCGTTTGTGTGGGTAGAGAAAAGACAGGAAAAGCACCTCCATGTAAGAATCATCCATGGAATGTTTTGGTGTTGTGCGAAAGATGTTCCAGATTAATGATTGGCTTTAACTGTCTTTTGGTTGGGATGGTTTCCCCGTGATTTAGGTATTCTGTTCCGGTGGTTCGCTTGGTAGGGAGTGGCTGGAATTCTTATTTGCAGACGCCTCATGTTTACTTTTGATTTTTTATGGGTGTTACTGAAGATTTTTCCGAACAAGAAAAGCAAATTAAGTAACCCCATAAATTGTAAAGTTAGGTTAACTTAGGTTAATACCTAATCTGTACTAACCCAACCTAACCTAAACTAATAAGTTACGGAGCTATTTAATGTACTGGGAGTAGTTTTCTATACTTGATCGTATTTTTCACTTTGTGCTTGGCGGGTTCTTTGATTTGTGATGGATGTTAAGAGTATATTTTTGTGTTTTCTTGGTTATTTTACGTGTGTGTGTATGTGTGTTTGTAACTATTTTGTGGATAATCTCAATGATTATATGGATTAGCTTTAAAATTTGGTTATTTGTTACATGGATTTTAGTTTTCCTCTTGACTCTTATATATATTAGTTTTAGTGATGATATATAGGTAATTTAGTTTCTAAAAAAAAACATTTAGTAATCTTTTGGGGTTAATAAATTATTACTTTCTGCCGAGATGCAAAGTCTTGTTTGCTTTTGTAGATTAATTAAAGATAATTTCTCCTAGCCTTACGTGGTCATTTCCTTAGGTTAGGTTAATATATAGTAATCATAAAGTATGTTTTTAAGGGATGAATCCCGGTAAGAGGGATAATCTTGACCAGTGAGGGAGGAATTAACTTTGCCTTTCCCAGCGTGGCCTGGGAGGGATTACCTTGATAATAATCGGTTTCCAGTATTGAATAGATAGCTTAATAAGCTCATGGTAAAGTACTGTGTTTTGTGTTCTGTAATAACAATTTTCATGCATTATTCAGTCCCTCGCCAAAATTTCTCTCTCAATTTTTAAGGACTATTAGCTTTCTTTGTCTTTCTACTGTGATTTTATGAGAAAGTTAAGTATTAGGTAATCATCATTTTCGATTTTTTTTGGCAAGATAATGATGAAGTACACTTCAGCCTGAAAATAAATTCGTGTAGGTTTCACTGTATGTTAAGTTAATTTTATCGATGTAGAGATCTTTACACACACACACACACACACACACACACACACACACACACACACACATATATATATATATATATATATATATATATATATATATATATATATATATATATATATAAACTTACTATCTTTTGCTTGGAAATGAAACATATAACTGTCCCGGACAAGGATTCGAACCTATAAAACACTTGACAATCCATCAGTGTCCTTAAGGCGTTACTGACTATACCACTGAAGCCTCAGTGGTACAATCAGTAACTCTTCAAACCCATTGATGGATTGCCAAGTATTTTGTATGTTCGAATATTGGTTATGGCCAGTTAAAGGCTACACACACACACACACACACACACACACACACACACACACACACACACACACACACACACACACACACACACTTTTTTTTTTTTTTTTTTTAAGGATATCCAGTACAGACATTAAACTCTGTCTTAAAAGCAGGTTTTGGTATCTATCCTCAAACATTTGGTATCTGTTCGTCGCTACCACGAGGACAGAAAATTTTCCACTTATCTTTTCTTATCCTATTCAGTCAATCAAAAACTTCTCTTCTGATGTGCCGCTCAGACGCGGATGTGATTGAAATCTCCGGCGGATGTGTTTGCGGATGCTTGGTGCGGATTCTTGTGCTTTTGTGATGTCCGCATGTGAGCATGTTGGCCATATGTTCCATCTTATCGTTGGGATCCAGAGTGTGTTTCGCTGTCCTCAACCCTCATTTTCATAAATGTGGTTAAGAGGACAATGCTTTGCCGTAAGAGAGAGAGAGAGAGAGAGAGAGAGAGAGAGAGAGAGAGAGAGAGAGAGAGAGAGAGAGAGAGAGAGAGAGAGAGAGAGAGAGAGAGAGGTTGTATTTGAAAGAGAGAGAGTTGAGTGAGAATAGTGTGTGTAATCAAATAGATTGTCATGTTTAACAACTGCAATACTGGGAGTGCCCATGTGCACGTCCCCATGTACAGTTATCTGAATAAACAAATGAAAATGTGTGTGTTTGTGCTTGAGAGAGAGAGAGAGAGAGAGAGAGAGAGAGAGAGAGAGAGAGAGAGAGAGAGAGAGAGAGAGAGAGAGAGAACAGTGTTTGTGTTTAAGATAGAGAGTAAGTGAGAAGTGTGTGTGTGTTTGGGGGAGAGAGAGAGAGAAAGAGAGAGTTTACTGAGAAATGTTTGTGTGAGAGAGAGAGCGAGAGGGAGCTGTTGTAGTTGCCATCTTAATTAGTAGTTGATTAGCTCAACGAGGCCCTCACCTCTAAAATACTTATTTGGTGTGTTGTCTGAGCGTTTGTAGAATATTACGCTTGGTGGTAATCTTAATTGGTGTATAGATTTATAATAATCAGGAGTGCCTGTGTGCACTAGTCCCATGGACAGTTATTGGTCTTACATAAAAAAAAAACTTGTGCAACTAATGGAGTGCCTGAGGGCACATATCCCCGTAGAATGTCTTTAGATCTAAATGAAAATATATATTAGAAAATAAAAAAATAAGAAATTCACAGAGCTATTTTTAGAATATCTTACATACATAATTACTGAGGAGAGTGACGGGGGAGAGAACTTGCTTAGACTAGTTTTGAGGGCGCAGGTAGTAAAACTGAAGGGGGGAGAGGGTGGTAGTCTACTGACGGAGATGAATTAGTTTAAATTCGTACCTTATTGACACTCTTTGTGTAATTATATTTTTTTCTTTTATTGTTTTTATGCATTTAATTAAATTTTTTATGAAAGGCATTATAATAGTTATTTTCGATAATTCCTCCCCATAATAGTTTTAACTCATATATATATATATATATATATATATATATATATATATATATATATATATATATATATATATATATTTTTTTTTTTAAAGAGTGTGACACCGGGACAGGCAGAAACTGCCCTCATCAACAAAGGCCCGGGCACGAGAAAATACCAAGACGAAGGAAAAGAAAAAGTTAAGGGCAAGGCAGAGATGAGGTAATGTCACACAAAGGAAAACGACTGACAGAAAAAAACAGTCAAAGTAAAGAGGACCCAGAGATATGGAGGACTAGGCTCTGAGATGACGATAGATCTGCTTTTTGAAGGATGAAAGGTCATAAGAATTAGGAAAGACAGAAGGAGGAAGAGAGTTCCAGAGTCTGGAGGTAGATGGGAAGAAGCAGTCGCTGCACCGACCAATCCGCGAACTACAAATCTCCACACAGTACCTGTGAGATGAGGCCGCTTGGCGAGTGTTACGCAGCCTCGGCAGTGGAGGAGGGATGCAACTCGCCAACTCATCAGAGCAGCGATGGAAGTAGTAGCGATAGAAAAGCGAAAGGGAAGATACCTTACGGTGAAGAGAGAGAGAATCCAGGTTAGAAGTAAGAGAAGGATCATTAATGAGTCTAACTGCCTTAGATTGAACCCTATCAAGTAGATAAGTAAAGGAAGAAGCACCCCAGATGTGTGAGCAGTATTCTAAGCAGGGGCGGATAAGACCTTTGTAAATTTTAAGTAACTGCAATATATATATATATATATATATATATATATATATATATATATATAATATATATATATATATATATATATATCTTAGTGTGCTGGTATGTGTGCACGTGCGCCCGCTGAGTACTCGAGTGAGTATGGAAAACAAAATTTCAAAGCACCCCCTGGTTAAATGGTTTCTCCATGTACCATAGGCCCGTTCAGGGATGTTTTGCATCTTTCCCATATCACCCAAGAAATAAAGGCTTTTCTAGAAATGTTCAAGTGTCTCCCCATCTCATCCATCCCATCTTTTGGCACAAAAGACCCCCCCGTAACCCCCATATTATCTCTCTCTTTGGCGAAAATACGCCCCATAACCCCCATCTCACCCTTTCCTCTCTTTTGCCGTAAAATAGGCCCCTAGCCTCCCATCCTTTCGTTTGACACAAAACGTGCCCCACAACCCTATCTCATCTTTCTGTTTGGCGCAAACACGCCCACAACCCTCATCTCAACCTTTTCTCTGAAGCAGAACACGCCCATAACACCCACCTCAGCCTTCTCTTTGGCATAAAACACGCCCATAACCTTCATCTTAACCTCCTCTTTGGCATAAAACGCACCCATAACTTCCTTCTCACCCATCCCTGTCGCAAAGCAACATGTTCCATAACACCTATTTGATCCTTTTGTTTGGCGGAAACCACTCCTCACATCCCCCATCTCATCCTTCCCTCTTGTTCAAAACACTCCCGATAACCCCCATTTCTTCTTTCTCCTTGGCGCAAAACACGCCCCATAACCTCCATCTCATCCTTCTCTTTAGCGCAGTTGGGCCCCCACAACCTCCCATCTCACCCTTTCCCCTCTTTTGGCGCCAAATACGCCCCACCTGCTGCGAATTTCCGCTTGTGGCCGTGGGTCCTCAGTGTAACATTAATTTAGCGCTTCCTGATCGCGTACAAAGACGAACTGATCCTGTTGAAAACGTGCGCTTGTTAACAGCTTTTGTTGAAGTCACCGATTTCTTGGTAGGATAACGAAAAAGCGTTTCGTAACGCTTTCCTTCCTTGTTTTTCTTTTCCCATCTCTTTCTTTGTGTCTGCCAACTGGATATATATTTTTAAGATGAACCCGGAATATGTTGTATCATTAGTATTGTTTTGTAGTCAATATTTTTTTTTTTTTTTAGCATTTTCATGATTTCCCTTTGATGTTTTGCTGGTTCGATATTTGTGTGCATTTACTTTTTCTTTATTTTATAATAGAACTAGCTTTTTTAACTAGAGTACATTAAATGCAGTATTTATTCACATATAAATTTTAAATCATATCACGATCAGTACAGAATATTTGTTTGCAAAGCGTTATTGCTAATTTTTTTTAGTATATGAAAAGTCATTTGCACATCAACACCTGCAGCTGTAAACGCGATCCTACTGCATTGTCATGCAAAATGCATCATGATCGTATTATAACGAATACTCTAAGACTGCTTATCAGTAATGCAGTTCGCTTCATAACCTAATACTCGCCCTGAATATAGTTAAAGTCTTCGCCAGATGCAAGCCATGGAGGTTTTTTTTTTTTTTTGGTTGCATTCCTCTTGACATAATTGGCTATCGAGGTGGGCATCTTAAGATATATATAGAGTTGATTTATTCAGTACCACTGATGTTGATGTATTAGCTTCCTGGAAGCTTTTCTCTATTAGCTCTCTGGAAGCTTTTCTCTTATATGTTATTATCCTTAACATTATTATTGTAGGTATAAGTGTTGTATGTTTTTTGTTCTAATTTTGGCAAAGAATGGAAACCTTCAACAATGGAAATAGGAATGGAGAAATTAGCCTGTTTGTGAAACTTTTAGCTAGAATTAAGCATTAGCCTGACGAAGATGAGTGAGAACCAGCGATCCCATGTAAAAATGGGAAGATTTTCTAATAGAGACACCCTTGGAAAATTTCTGTAAAGGAGCCGTATTTGCAGAATATTGTAAATTGTTGAAAATGCCTTTACAATTCAGATCGCTCTTAAAGTTTCCAGGACACGTAGAACTTATTATAATTGGATCATATACAATCGATCTCTCCAAACAGATCAAATAAAGACTATCTTTAAATGGTCATTTTTTGCTAGTGTAGCTTAGGTTAATATAAGTAAGTATAAATTAAGAATTTAACGGATGACTGGCTGCAAGAGAAATTATAATTAGTAGTGAGGGAGGATTATGTTTACTAGTTGATACTGGGAGAGATTACAGTTACTTAATTTTCATATATACATTGGGAAAATGTTTGGCCTGCATTTACCACTAGCATCGGGTTCCTTTTATTATGATGGCTTTTAGGGAGACATTTGCCTTTTTACATAGCTTTTGGTGCTTCGAAGACATTCCTAATTGTGTTTTTTCAAAATCTAGTATAATATGAATATTCTCTCTCTCTCTCTCTCTCTCTCTCTCTCTCCTCTCTCTCTCTCTCCTCTCTCTCTCTCTCTCTCTCTCTCTCTCTCTCTCTCTTCACACACTTATCGTTGAAATCAAATTGAAAATGCTCTCTTGCTAATTTCATTCACAATCCTTAAGAGCGACTGAAATAAATAAAAAAAATTATACCCTACTACACTTATGTAAATTAAATTGATACAGTCTGCATTAAAGTACAATAGATTATACCCAATAATTAATATCTTTCTCAATAATATTGAAGAACTAAAACAAAATAAGTTAGTATACTGGATTTCCAGTAATTAACTCGACTCCAGGAAGAGACTTCCAGAAAGAGAAATTACAAAGATATCCTGTTTTTCATCATTGCTGCAGTCCTTGTTATAATTGTATCCGTGTGAATCAGATGATTAGGGCGAAGTGCTGTTCGGTGGGAGGCCAACCACCAAACTGGTTTTCTTCTTGCACACTTTCAAACATTATTGACTATGGAAATGGTGAGAGAACTTAGACCAGAGATCCAATTTTTTTTCTTGCATACTTTCAAGATAGACTGAGTATAGAAGTGGCGAGTTAAGTTAGACCAAAGATCCAGACGGTTTTTTTTTTTGCAAACTTTCAAGCTATATTGAGTGTAGAAGTGGCGAGAGAAGTTAGACCAAAGATCCAGACGGTTGTTTTTCTTGCAAACTTTCAAGATATATTGAGTAGAAGGGATTAGAGGAGTTAGATCAGAGACCCAAACTGTTTTTTTTTTCTTGTTAACTTTCAAGCATTATTGAGTGCAGAAGGGGTTAGAGAAGTTAGGCCAGAAATCCAAATTGTTTTTTCTTGTAACTTTTTAAGCTTATTGGGTGTAGAAGTTATAATGGGATTTCGACCAGAGATCCAAACAGGTTTATCCTGGGAAATCTTCAAGCACAATTGAGTGTGAAAGTGGCTCGAGGAGTTAACCACAGATCCAAACTGGTTTATTCTTGCAAATTTTCAAGCATTCTTAAATGCTTGAAAGGAGTTAGACCAGAGATCCACATTAGTTATTCTTGCACACTTTCAAAATTTATTGAGTGTAGAAGTTGCGAGAGTAGGTAGACCAGAGAGCCAGACTAGTTTTTCTTGCAAATTTTCAAGATTTATGGAGTGTAGAATTGGTGAAAATAGATAGATCAGAGATTTTCAGACTGTATGTACTTGTTTACAGGTGGAGGATTTTCAAATCCAAGGGAAGTAGTTTCAGCCAAGTGAGGAAAATTAGTCAAGAGGAGAACTACAAACAGGGAAAGAATGTACTATGTAGATTGTATATTTACTCTTATATGAAAATGCAATGCCATTAGGTACTAAACAAACAAACAAACAAACAAACATTTATTTCCATTTTGTACAATGGTTATTCAACATTAATAGTAACTTATAAGTAGACATGTAATTAAACTAATAAATAAGAGGGTAATACATATACTTAATTTAAATGTAGCTTTCATAGAAAATACACAACTATAAGGGTGATCACACACTAACAATTCACAGAAATAATTGCTTGTCTTAATCCCGTTTGGGGTTATTCAGTTTTGGAGGTAACATTTTAAAAATGGGGTGAAGGAGAAGTTTAAAAAATCTGGGATTGCAAAAGGATGACTATAACTTTAGGACTCTGAATAGAGTTAGAGTAAGATGATTAGAATTGCCCCATTCGTTGTGTTCGAATCATGTACTAATTATCACTGTACTCTTGAATGTCTGATTTACGTAAATGATCTATCTTCTTTCATTTCTGACTGTCTAGTCGTACAATATGCAGATGACACTCAACTACTCCTTAGTGGTGATATTAATAATCTCCCAGAGCTAACTTTAAGAGCAGAAAACACTCTGTCAAAAATTAAAACCTATTTCCAAGAAATTGGTCTGTTAATTAACGAAAGTAAAACACAGTGCATATTTATTGGTTCAAGGTTCCACATAGCACAAAGTCCAGAAAACACAACAATTAATTTTTGCGACAATATTATCACACCTAGCAAAACAGTAAAAAACCTAGGAATTCACTTTGATAACCACATGTTGTTTGATTCCCACATAGATAAAGTATGCACAAAGTTTACAGGAACATTAATGTACTTATCACGTATAAAAGACAATTTTGAGACTACCACTCGAATAACTGTTGTTGAATCTCTAGCCCTAAGTCACATTAATTACTGCACAACTGTTTGGGGATCTACAACTAAGACTCAGATAAACAGAATACAGATGCTTATTAATTTTGCAGCTCGAGTTGCCCTGGGAGGAATAAGAAAATATGACCACATCCCACCAGCTCTCAATAAACTTGGGTGGCTGCGGGCAGAAAATAAGGTCGCTTATGCTATTTATGTTTTTGTATTCAAAATTTTGGACCATCATTATCCTAGCTGGCTATTTGATTTAAAAACAGTCAGGGATATAAGGGGAACCAACACAAGACAGAGCAGTTAGCTCTTTATTCACAGAACAAACACAGAAGCAGGTTCAAAGATGATCACTATCAAAGGGCCAACACTCTGGAATAATATTCCAGAGCATCTTAAAAATGCATCCTCCTTCACAGCTTTCAAAGGCAAACTATATAGTTTTCTTTTGGACAAATAGTTGCTGCTCATTAAGAACTAATTATTCTCATTGTAAGGAAACAAATATGGAAATGATGCCGATAATAACGATCCTGTATCTAGTGGCATACTTACTACTTTATTATTAACATTATTGTTAACATTTTTATTACAGCATTATTATTTTCTATGAAAGCTACATTTAATTTAACTATATGTCTAACCCTCTTATTTATTAGTTTAATTACATGTCTACTTATAAGTTACTATTAATGTTGAATAACCATTGTACAAAATGGAAATAAATGTTTGTTTGTTTGTTTGTTTGTTTGATATTGGTATGATCCCCAACCTGTTCAAGCTTATTATGATCATTACTTGCATGGGTGGTGGTTTGTGATGGTAGTGGCGGCATATTTGTGTATGTATGTATGTATGTGTGTTTTATAGTGTTAATTGCAATGTGGGTATTTTTTTCTTACAAAACAGCTGCAGCGGGGGCATATCTGCCAATATTTAGGTCAAAGTTTATTAAGAAATAAATTCTGCTGTCTAGTACAGACTTTCAGACGTAAAACTGGACATAGTGTGGCTGTTGAGTTGACAGGGGCTACCAAATTCGATATACTACTACCCTTTTCTTATCTTCTTTGTGAGAGCCGTGATTATGTAGGTTGATGATGATGCTGTTGTTCTTGTTTATGTTACATATTTAAATGTTGGAAGATCGGTTTTGACTCCTTTCTTGTTTTTGTTTTGCAGTATGGTTTCCTTTATAGACAGTGATTGGAGCGCGCGCGCACACACGCACACACACACACACACACACACACACACACACACACACACACACACACACACACACACTTTTTCAGTGTAAGAGTAGTTGATAATTGGAATTCGCTAAGCGAGGAGGTAGTTAATGCTATCTCAATCCATAGTTTTAAGGACAGGTATGATAAGTATGACTAAGTCTAAAATGGAACCGATCAGGAGACGGGAAGATACGAGCTTTGGGCTCTTTCCCGTAAACACAATTAGGTATTCACAATTAGGTAATCACACACTAGAACATGAACCAATGTGTATTTGCCATTGTTTCTTTTCTATTTTACTCATTAATTTTCCATGTTCGCGTATGATCCCTTTCGTATAATTTGAACCATTCCTTCGGGGCTAATTGAAGTGAAAACTTCCTAAAATGTGAGAATATTGCGAAGGTTATTGTAATTAAGCCTCTCGAAACCACAATAGAAAAGAAAACAGTTGGTTTCGTTTGCTCTTGTGGTTTTGTTCTAGTGATCACGCTGTACCCGGCAGCTCATTGGGGTATGTGGGTGTGTGTATGTATGTATGTTAATGCATGTGTGTTTTTTTTAAATAAGTTGTTTCCTTTTGAAAGTGTTATTGGGTAATTTTGAGAGTTCGTGTCTGTTTTATGTTTTATTTGGTGTCGGTGGTAGTGGTAGAATGTATGTGTATGTGTGTATGTACGTATGTATGTGTGCATGTAAGATTGTGACTTAATAAAGAAAGAACATATTTGTTATTCTGTAGAATAATATTAGGTAACCTAGAAAGAAGTATTGGGTCAAATGTAGAATACTTTCCCTAGCATATACTTGGGTCAGTATTCTCCCTAACCTTAACCTTACCGAATCCTTATCAAGATTAGGAACCGAATTCTACATATGATCCGAAGAATAACATTAATAGTGACTGTTTTTTCATATTTTGAATTAACTAAATATAACAAGAATAGTATGTAATATCAAATTTAAATTTACTACACACATCCACAAACATGCAAATTTAAATAAACTTATATTAAATGTTAAGGTTATGCTACGATAGCTAAAAGAACAATATTCAAGTAATACTATTATTTTTATTATTATTATTATTATTATTATTATTATTATTATTATTATTATTATTATTATTCCACTTTGTGGATCGAATATCTTCAGATCATCCCTTTTAAGTATCATAACACGTGGGTATAATCATTACGAGTAACAACGGAAAGACTCATAATCTTGTACCAGACTTGAACAAGTTGTGAACTCGATTCATTCTGTGTTCGCGCCCTTTTCGTGCAAGAAACCAGTTTAAGGGGGGGGGGGAGGTGCGAATGCCGATGAGAGACGGGGGTCTTATATTCCTTATATTAATATTTTGCTTTCACCCACTTGATTGAGAGCTCTGGTATATATAAGTTCGCCGCTTTATTTATCAGTTCCTCTGCTTTATTAGCTCACTTTTGTGTAGAAGCAAAAACCCTTTTCAAAAAAGGTGTGATAGTAAGGAAGACGTTGTAAAGAAACGATAACTTCAACGTGTGATGCACGATAATCAGTTTCCTTACTGTGGTATTATGGTGCAAACCTTGATAGCAACACCTTTTATTCTCTCTCTCTCTCTCTCTCTCTCTCTCTCTCTCTCTCTCTCTCTCTCTCTCTCTCTCTCTCTCTCTCTCTCTCTCTCTCTCTCTCTCTCTCTCTCTCTATCTATCTATCTATCTATCTATCTATCTATCTATCTATCTATATATATACATATATATATATATATATATATATATATATATATATATATATATATATATATCAAAGAACAGCACATAAAACCCCTCCCATGTACGTTACAAATATTTATTGTTTACAATTTTTTTCTGCATATGAAAACGTAAAATTCTAGTAAGTAAAATAAAAGTAACTTGAATCTAACCAAACGTGGACTTTTATGGAGTATATTATATATATATATATATATATATATATATATATATATATATATATATATATATATATATATATATATATATATATATATATATATGTATATAGTCAACATATAAAGGAAATAAAATTTTTCTCAATATTTAAACATGTATAATGAAGGAAGAATTCTTTTTGTCATAGAAACCAGATAATTCTGTATAGAAGATTTTAGAAATTAATTGAAATTGAGGGTTTGCTGACTATGCAAGCACAGAAATCGTGTGACTGGA
>JAXCGZ010023292.1:32500-49696 GCA_037179515.1 Halocaridina rubra
CATATATATATATATATATTTATATATATATATATATATATATATATATATATATATATATATATATATATATATATATATATATATATATATATATATATATATATATATATATATATATATATATATATAGTTAGTTATTTTTATGTGTATTGTGTATATTAAACTTGATAACTATTTTAAGCATTGAAATCTCCAAACCTTATACTGCACTACATTCAGGTCATTTTGCTTTTTAAGTTTTGACCTAAGTGTCTATCTCCACGGACAAACTAAGCCTCTCTAAAAAGTATGTTTGCTCTAGACCAACATGTTCTGAAACAAACGCTTGGAGATGTAGAGGATAGGCCTACTAACCCTCTCAACCTTACCTAGGGAACCTCCACCTCTCCTGTTTCGACTATACTGATAAGACATCCCAGAGAAACACTCCTCTACATTTGCATATATTCAAATTAGATCACTTCAGCTCTTCCTTATTGTCATGTATCGTTAATGCTACAGGTGATCAGGGTGTAAAAAGAGAGAGAGAGAGAGGAGAGAGGAGAGAGAGAGAGAGAGAGGAGAGAGAGAGAGATTCCCTTTAGATTTATGACTATATTATTTTGGTGGAGCTGTTGATATTTGTTGTTGTTTCGGCTAAAATGTTGTTATTGCTGTAGAATGAGTATGATACGACGTTATATAATTTTTATAGAGCTTTTATTTTTTTGTTATTTCACTCTGATGGAGCTGTTGTAATTGTTGGAGTTCCATGCTCATTGCTTCTTCTGTTACTGATAGTAATAATGATTCAGTTACTTACGTAAGTATACATACGTGTGTGTACTTCTGTATGTATGCAATGACTTCCAGATTATCCAATTTGATAATTCTGGAAAAGGTCTTTTTTTCTTTCTTCAATCGAGCAACCACGGATTTTGTCAGTTCCATTGTATCCTGCCTTTGTGTTGTTCTTTTCCTGTTCCCCAGAGCCAATTAGTTCCACTCTCGTTGCTTCTGTTCCTCTTGTCTGTCAAGTTTCTTTGGAGAGTTTTCAGTCATACATTTTTTGTTTCTCTTTTATGCAAATTTCTTTGTAAATCTTTTTTTTTACATTTAGTTATACTGCGTTTCCCGTTTTCACATGTCTGTCAGAATTTTTTATGCTTCCCTTATAAGGTGTGTTTCATTGTTCTCCAACAACTTTTCATTTTTTTTTTAGACTGTGCCTTCTTGCTTTGACGTTCTGTAGGCCTATGCCGTTTGCTTGTTTCACATTTTAACTCTAATATCTTCAGGAACTTGGTCAAATGACTAAATTACAGGTATGTCTCTCTCTCTCTCTCTCTCTCTCTCTCTCTCTCTCTCTCTCTCTCTCTCTCTCTCTCTCTCTCTCTCTCTCTCTCTCTCTCTCTCTCTCTCTCTCTCTCTCTCTCTCTCTCTCTCTCTCTCTGTGTGTTCACCTTTCCATCATCTTTCTCTCTGCACACCTTTTCATCTGCTCTCCCCCTCAACATCTGTCCGTTCCAGGAAGTAAGCAGAACGTGAATGAGTTAAGAGAATAGGAAAAATAATTCTGTTTTGAGCATTTTTCATTTGCCTCTCTATCTATCTCTCTCTCTGTATTTGAATTTGTTGTATGTATGTATGTGAGTTTGTATGTAAGAGTGTATATGTATGTATTTGGAAACATGTACTTGTATATGTATGTCTGTATGTACGTATATATGACTGCGTATATTTGTGTATATATCCTATATGTATGTATATTTGTATACATGTACTTATATATATATGTATATATTATATATATATATATTATATATATATATATATATATATATATATATATATATATATATATATATATATATATATATATATATATATATATATATATCTACGTATATTTGAATGCCTATATTTGTGTGTGTGTGTGTATATATATATATATATATATATATATATATATATATATATATATATATATATATATATATATGCATCTACGTATATTTGAATGCCTATATTTGTGTGTGTGTGTGTATATATATATATATATATATATATATATATATATATATATATATATATATATATATATATATATGCATCTACGTATATTTGAATGCCTATATTTGTGTGGTGTGTGTATATATATATATATTATATATATATATATATATATATATATATATATATATATATATATATATATATATATATATATATATATATATATATCTATATATATATATGCATTTATGTATGAGCGAAGATATATATGCCTGTATATATATTTATATATATATATATATATATATATATATATATATATATATATATATATATATATATATATATACACACACACAAGTATTTTATTCTTGCTCTGGGTAATCTACAATTGTACCTAGCTTCTGTTAACCTTTTTATACTCCAAGAGTTCATTTAATTATCTTTACATAAATAAAATAAGTTTTATGAATTGTTTTTCTTATTTATTTATATATATGAATTTTGGTGGGGGCCTTGTGCAAAAGTTGCAAATTCTTTTCACGTCTCGACATACTTATCATTTTATGTTCATAAGGTGTCACCCAAACTTATATGTGCATCGTCCCTTAATTTGCTGAATTAGGTTGTGCACTTAATAAATATTCTTGGTTCTCAAAAATTAATTAAAAGAATGAGCATTCCTTGCTGAGTAAATTCTAAAAAATTAAGTTGTTTATTTCTCAATATATGATGAACTTTGAGAATTCATGTAGTGAAAATTGAGGTTATATATGATCGTGGTGTTACATACATGCATGTATACATGCATACTTATATACATACATGCATACATACATACATACATAGACACATGCATACATATATACATATACAATGGAAGCCGTCTCCTTTGTAACGAAGGTGAGCGAGTCTCAGCACATGCACTCACCAGAAGCCAAACATACCTCGTTCACTTTGATCAAGTTAAAATTAACCCTTGTCAGTTTCCTCTAGTGAAGATAATTCACTCTCCTATTAGTAAAAATAATCCATCTTGTATCCAGTTCATCTGTTTGAGTTTTATTGTGTGCTTATTGGATATTTAACTAACCTAATGTAACCTAATTTAACCTAATGAAACAAAAGGTTTAAGTAAATCTAGACTCCCCTTTTCCTGTTGAGAGACTTATTTTCCCCTCAAGCCGCTTTCACATCAAAGTGCACGTCGTAATTGGCATGCCACGTGGCACGCCAGTTGAAAACGAACATCAGGAAATATATGAAACCTTTCACAGAGAAGTGGCGTGACACGTCCCATGTGCGACTTGCGACGCAAGTCGCACATGACACATGGGACGTGTTACGCTACTTCTGTATGAAAGGTTTCATATATTTCCGGATGTTCGTTTTCAACTGGCGTGCCACGTGGCATGCCACTTGCGACGTGCCACTTTGATGTGAAAGCGGCCTTAGTGTCGCTGAGTTGTATGTGTTAGCATTCATTAGTTCTAATTACGATTTGTTTACATATTTCTTCCTTAAGTCATATGATTTTGCTGTATTTTCAATAAGTAAGTTCTTATTTGAGGTGTTCTAGGTACGATTTATCGCAACTGATTCGATTTTAGATATCACAGTGCCAAAGAACATTAATAACAGGGAAGAAATTTCATGACATTAATAGCAGGTAATCCGGCCACCGGGGAAGGAAACCAGCTCAACTTGGTGCCTGTCGCCAGCCAGGTAAAATGGAGAGGGTTGGTGTTAGAAAAGGTATCCGGCTGTAATACTCTTGAGTCAAATTCAGCACTAGTCTCGAAGAGGTTAGTGTAAATGCGACCCAATATGAACATTTGCAAAACTTCTGACAAAGCATTCGTAGGAATTACTGACAATTTTATTAGTCATATTCGCGCCTCTCGTTCAGTTTTAGGTCAGAAAAGAAAGTTGATCATTGAATGAAAATCAAATTATAGTTAATGAAAAATGAGAATATGAATTTACGAGATTTGAAAAATGATCGTGAATTTTTTTAAACTTTAGTTTGTACCATTTATCATTATTATTATTATTATTATTATTATTATTATTATTATTATTATTATTAGTAGTAGTAGTAGTAGTAGTAGTAGTAGAAGTAGTAGTAGTAGTAGAAGTAGTAGTAATAATAAATGATATTAATATTATTATTATTATTATTATTATTATTATTATTATTATTATTATTATTATTGATAATAGTAGTAGTAGTATGATGATGATGCTAAGGCGTGCTACCGAATAAAGATTATTGGATCTGATTTTATTTGATTTACTTAATGTATATGTTTTTTTTTTATTTTAGAATAACTTGAATTAAGGTTATCAAAGCCAATTTTGCCTCTTTTAAGAGAAAATTTTATATTACCCCATTTTCCTTTAACAACTTAGCTCTTCCAGAACAATATTACTGATGATTACGAAAACAATTTTTTTTAAGTACTATATATATATATATATATATATATATATATATATATATATATATATATATATATATATATATATATATATATATATATATATGTTTGTATGTATGTATGTATATTTTTAACACACAAATCTTAGCCTGAAAAACCTTTGATTTTATTCCTATTATTTTCTGTGTTTAATCTCTTGGTGTCCTGTTCTTTTATTCCTTGTTATTTTATCGTTCTTATTTCTTCTCCTTCTTGTGCCATTATCTTTCGGCGTTTGGGAAACTTTAGTACCGGTCCAACTTGTTTTTGGGTATCCCTGGTTGACGCTATAAAAGTATAGGATCAACGTACAAGGAAGCGTTCGGATGCGATGCTGAGATAGCAGAAAGCTGTTAGCGAATCTTGGTAAATTATCTTTTTAAGTGTTGAGATTAGGGGAGTCTGACTTAAAAAAAAAAAAAAACATTCGAGGTTCCAACATATTAGTAGCTGTAGCGCACTGGTAAATCAGAATTCAACTTTTGTGTATATATTTCGGATAATTCACTTTGGATGATGGAGGTTACAGCTATAGAAAATTAATTAATATTTAGCCGTTGGACCTTTTGAGAAAACGAGGTTATTAGAGTTAGTAAAAAAATGCTTTGCAAATTCGTAGTATTTACTATTTCTATTATATATGGAATTATTGGTGATACCACCTTTTGCCGGTGTAATTTGAACTTTGATTTCCATTTCGTAATATTTTTACCCTTAATTCATAGCGATCTAATGAACGCACTCCAGTTGCCTGGTGGCGTTGCCCTCTGAAATGAGAAGCGATTTTAGAAGCTTCTTCTCTCCTTCAAATGGAGAACTTTGCTCTTCTTCTTCACTATATCTGTTGGTGTTGTAATTGTCCTGTATTACTCCAGGATCTTTATGATACAGGTTTTTTTAGTGACTGTTTAAAGGTCTCTGGATTTCAGAGCTATGGATTCAAATGGAAGTCATTACTAATTTTAGCAAGGGTCTGTCATATCCTTGCTAGTGCTCTTTGCGTTGTAGCCCCTGTCATCTCGGTATACTCACTAATTATGCCATTAGATACTTTTTAGCTCATTTTTTACATGAATTCACACCAATCTGATGAATGTAAGACTGAGCTGTCATTATCTCAGGGCCTAATCCTGCCATTTTTAGGTCTTCATTACTTTGATTTTTTTTCAGCCTGTTCCTTTTTTTTTGTTAATCATCATTCTCTTATTTCTGTCTTGTTCTTAAGTTGCTACTTTTTCTTCTCAGTGTTTTTGTGGTGCCCTTTTTTTCTCTGCTTGTCCCGGTGTCACCCATAAGGGAAAAAAAGGAAAAAGCAAGTTGGCCTGTGGCGATGCCCTTCGAACTGATAAGAAGTGATTTTAGGATCTGCTTCATTCCTTCAGATTAAGATTTCTGGCTCTTCACTACATCTATCCATAATTCTCCAGCTTCGTTACTAATTGGTACACAGTCATCACTTTGTCATTATCGAGATCTCAGAGTTAGGTCAGGTGTGACCAACCACTGGAAAGGAAGCCAGGATAAATTCCTGCCCTGAAATGGAAAAGTGACCCTAAGGTATGAGGGTTATTAAAAATTCCAGTAGAATTTTATATAATAGAATATTCAAGATATTGAGGAAATGTTTGTTAACTGCGTTTATTTATTTGATTATTACATACATATTTTTTTTAGTTATTTACATATATACAAAATTATTATTCTTATAGAGTTCTTTTATTTTTATCATGTATATGTAATTAATTTCTTTCTTTATTAAATTTAGACAACACACACGCACTCACACGCGCACGCAAACACACACACACACACACACACACACACACACACACACACACATCCATTAGGAAGTTTAAACATTGTATCTGGCCTATAGTAGCCAGCTATATAATAAAAAAGATGATCCCATCTTATAAAACCCTTAATAAAATAATATTAGGCTCTTCAGTCGTAAAAAGATACATGCACATACTCCTACACACACGCGCGCACACACACACACACACACGCGCACGTACACATAGAACCTTCTAATATATTCCATTTCAACGCTGAGATATCTTTTGGAATAAAACTTAGCTTCCATCTTTATAGCGTTGAGATGCTACGATAGTTTCACAACCTTTATATAATTTTTTCTTAATTCCATTGAGGTGAGAAGCGAAATTGATGGATGGGGTTGTCTGTTTTATTATTCCAATACTCTTAATTCAAGTTAAGAGATCGTTAGAAGAATGGAACCAGATAATCCAGGATGTGGAATAAAGTGTCAAGTTTTCTGAAGGATGGAGCACAAAAAACAGGATGTGGAATGAAGTTGTAATCTTATGGATGGATGAAGATGAAAATAGGTGTGGAAAAAAGTAAGTTATGGGAAGGATGGAGCTGGAAACACAGGATGTGGAGTGGGGTTTTAAGTTACTGGAAGGAGCAGGAAACTGTAGGGTGTGGAATGAAATTCTGATTTAATGGAAGGTTGGAGCTGGAAACACAGGATGTGGAGTGGGGTTTTAAGTTCTCTGAATGACGGAGCAGGAAATTCTAGGGTATGGAGTGAAATTCTGATTTAATGGAAGGTTGGAGCTGGAAAAACAGGATGTTGAGTGGGGTTTTAAGTTATTTGAAGGAGCAGGAAACTGTAGGGTGTGGAATGAAATTTTGATTTAATGGAAGGTTGGAGCTGGAAACACAGGATGTGGAATGGGGTTTGAGTTATTGGAGGGATGGGGCAGGAAACTGCAGCTTGTGGAATAGTTTTAGGTTATTAAAAAGATGGAATAGGAAATACAGGATAAAGAATGAAATATTGATTCATTTGAAGGCTGGAGCAGGAGATCCTAGGGTGTGGAGTGAAGTTTTACTTTGATGGAAGGCTGGAACACGAAATCTCAAGGTGTGAAATAGTTTTATTGGAAGGATGAAGCAGGTAATTTCAAGGTATGGCTTGAAAATTCAATTTAAAGGAAGGAGCAAGAAATCTCAGGTGTGGAGTAAAGTTTTAACTGAAGGATGGAGTACGATATTCTAGGTGTGGAATTAAGCTTTATTGGAAGGATGGAGCAGGAAATTCCAGGGTGTGGAAAGAAGTTTCAGTTTATTTGGAAAAAATATAACAAAATCCCACGGTGTGACGTGACGTTTTAATTCAATAGAGGGGTGTAGCAGTAAATCTCAGGGTTTGAATTGAAATTTTAATTTATTGGAATGAACAAGAAATCCCAGGATGTGGAGTGAAGTTTTAATATGATAGATGGGTGGATGAGGAAACCCCAGGGTGTGGAGTGAAGTTTTATTTTAGTGGAAGATTGGCGCAGGATCCCACGGTGTGGAATGAATTTTTATTTTGTTGGGATACTGAAGCACGAAATCCCTGGGTATGGAGAGATGTTTCAATTTAATGTAAGGATGGAACAAGAGAAAAACTGGATTTTGAGAGAAGTTTTAAGTAAATTTTCCTAGTTTTCCTTTATGGTTGAGAATATGAGAATCGTACCAAAGGAAAAACAAAGCAAGAGAGAAACATTTTCCCCAACTATTTTTATAAAGTAAATATATTGAAATTTTTTTGAAGAAAAATATCCAGGGAGAGGAATTAAAGTTTACATGTATTTTCTAACTTTTCCTGGAAAATGAAGTTATGAAAATAATAAGGGAAAACTTAGGTTGAGTTGTGAGGTTCTGAACTTTTCCCCAATTTTCTTGTAAATTAAGTTTTTGTTAAATTAACGAGAGGGAGAAACCAAGCATAAGAATGATATTTAAAATTTTTGCTACTTTTCTTGGAAAATGAGCTTAAGATAATATTACTACCAGACATGAGGAATGAATTTTATAAAATTTTCCACTCTTTCTTGGATGCTTAGCTTAAAGTAATATTACTACGAGAGATAAAGAATTATATTTTTATCATTTTTCCACACTTTCTTGGAAACTGAGCTTAAGGCAATATTACTACCAGAGATGAGGAATGAGATTTTAATCATTTTTCCACACTTTCTTGAAAACTGAGCTTAAGGTAATATTACTACCAGACATGAGGAATGAGATTTAAATTAATAACTTGTCCACACTTTGAAACTGAGCTTAAGGTAATATTACTACCGGAGATGAGAATTGAGATTTTAATAATTTTTTCATACTTTCTTGGGAATTGAGCTTAAGACAATATCACTACCAGAACTGAATAATAGAATTTTAAACATATTTCCACACTTTCTTGGAAATTGAGCTAAAGGTAATATTACTACCAGAGATGAGAATTGAGATTTTTATAATTTTTCCACACTTTCTTGGAAACTGAGCTTAAGGTAATATTACTACCAGAGCTGATGAATAGAATTTATTTTTTTTTTTCACACTTTCTTGGGAATTGAGTCTAAGGTAATGTAACTACCTGAGATGAGCAATAGAATTAAACATTTTTCGACACTTTTCTGGAACTGATCTTAAGGTAATATTTATACCAGAAATGAGGAATGAGATTTCAAGTATTTTTCCACACACTCTTGGAAACTGAGCTTAAGACAATATTACTAATGAAAAAACGAGCTGAGTGTTGCGTTAAATTTTACTCTGTATTTCCCAGTATTCATTTAAAGGAAATATTTGGCATGATTGAAAAAGAAAATCGCTATGAAGAATTAGATGTTACTCTTTTTTTTTCCAAGTCTTCCAGTAGAGCGAGGTTATGAGAGTAACAATGGAAGGACTCAAAGGCCAGGTGTGAGATTTTAAACTTTTTTTTTCTCTTTTCTTGTAGCGTTGCAATATATGAAAGGATGGAGCATATGACAATAATGAAGTGTGAAGTGAAGTTTTATACTTTTTACCAGGTTTTGGATAGAAAGGATATGGCAATAAATGTGGAGGGAAAATCCTGAGTGATGGATGAGATTGTATCAGTAACTGTGACGAAAAAAAAAAAGTAGAGGTTGAGACATTGTATTCTCGTCAGTTTTTATGTGAAGTGACCTTATGGCACGAAAATTGAAGAAAGAAGCATTTTGAGAGGCAAGAGCCTGTACTTTTTTCCCTTGTGAAGTGGGCTTATTGAGCGAAAAATAAGAAGCAGGTTGAGAGGCAAGATCTTGCATTTTTTTTTCTCTGAAGTGAGCTTAAGGCGCGAAAATTGAAGAATGAAGCAGGTTGAGAGGCAAGATCTTGCACGTTTTTCCCCATGTGAAGCAGGTTTATGGCGCGAAAAAAAACAGGTGGAGAGGCAAGATCTTGCACTTCTTTTCTTTGTGAAGTGAGCTTATGGCGCGAAAAGTTTAAAAAAATGGTTCGGTGGCAAGATCTCGCACTTTTTTCTCTCTCTGTGAAGTGTGCGTTTGGCACGAAAATTGACTAAAAAAGGGAACAGGCTGAGAGGCGAGGTGTTGCTTTTTTTTTTTTTTAAGTGAAAGCATCATTGGAAAGGTGAAGGGAAAACAGGCTTGAGGGATGAGGTGTTATTTTTCCCCATATTCCCTTATAGTGAGCTCATGCCAAGAATGATAAAAGTTTTAATTTTTTTTTTATTGTATTTTCCTTGGCTTTGTGTCTCTATGGGAAGAATGAAGGAAAGAGTTAATGGGGTGTTTTTTTCACTTTTCAACTACAGTGAGAAGAATTTCTGTGGAGGATTAATAATGAGACAGGATCGTATCAAGTCTTGTTCTCTTAGAGGATGCTAAAGCATACACCCACTTTCAGTATCCTGACCTAACCTAACCCATCCTAACCTAACCAGTCCTAACCTAATCAAAGCCTGACCTTTACTATTCAATGTTAAGGATAAAATACCCTCGCACCTAAGCTAACCTATCCCAACCTAACCCACCAAGCCTAACCTATCCTATCGTTAACAAAACTTACCCTAACATATCCTAACCTATTCAGAGCTCGGGATTATTATCCTAAAAAGTATATCATTCTGATATTCTTTACTGAAATGTATAGATGATAGGTGAGGCATTTACGCTCCATCCTCTTGACATCTGGAGTGTGAAATGATTAATTGGTTGAAACTGTAACATTAAATATCGGAGGCATGTCATGGTCACATCTTCGTTGTTTGTAAAAAAAAAAAAAAAAAAAAAAAAAAAAAGACAGGCTATGCGATCTACACGGGTAAGTTTTTCTGGCAGAGTTAATCCTGTTCGGAAGAGCATATTCTTACCCACCTGTTTGGGGGAGGAACTTGGCGATTGGGCTGATTTTTTTTAACCTTCACATTTCTATTGATTATATTACAACTTCCTCGCTTTGTCTTCTTTTCTTTAAGAAAGTACTGTTTTGATGTCATAATTTCTGCAAAAACACTCTCTCTCTCTCTCCTCTCTCTCTCTCTCTCTCTCTCTCTCTCTCTCTCTCTCTCTCTCTCTCTCTCTCTCTCTCTCTCTCTCTCTCTCTCTCTCTCTCTCTCTCTCTCTCTCTCTCTCTCATTTACTGAGGAAGTTTTTTTAACTAGGTTAATGTATCTTTCGTATAATTGCTGCTAGCGTCGTCGCCGTCCCTGCTGCTAATTAAAAAAACAACAACAAGAACAATGATAATAAAACTGATTTAACAGGGTATCCTTGTTAAATTAAAAAGAATAAAAATAAAATCAAAGAGAAAATATACTCTGCCACTGAGCCTGTTGGTAATTGAGTTTCTTAAGTGCCAAGGGCCTGGGTGTTGTCTTCCAAAACGTTTTTACAGCTAAAGGGGGGTTTACACGGTCAAACGGTTCGTCGAACGCGGTTCGACAGACAAGTGTTTGAAGTGATGTTCGAACCTGTGAACGGGTATTTGGGGTTCCGTGTTCGACAACCAAATACCCCCCTTTAGCTGTAAAAACGTTTTGGAAGACAACACCCAGGCCCTTGGCACTCAAGAAACTCTTGTCTGTCGAACCGCGTTCGACGAACCGTTGACCGTGTAAACCCCTCTTAACTTGTTCTTCCCAAGAACTTATAATTGAGGACCAGAAAGGTACAATCTGTTGATTAATATCACAATAGGTACCTGATATCATTTTTTTACGTGCGGAATCTGAGACTGAGGGAAAAGCCAGGGTTAACCTGTATTTTGCTTCAATCCCAAATTAGGCACCTACAAATGGTATCAGGTGCCTATTCTGAGACTGATTCCAATTCGTTTTGGTAGGTTGATATTGTATCGCTGCCATATGCTGTTGTTATACTGTTCACGATTTTATTTATGCTCAGAGAAGTAGTTAATTTAACAGTCATATATATTTGTTATATATGGTTAAATATATATGATGTAGAATGAGCATTTGTATATCAGAGGGAGTATCTGCGTCAACATGACCCCTTGTACACTTATTAAGGGGGGTTTACACGGTCAAACGGTTCGTCGAACGCGGTTCGACAGACAAGTGTTTGAAGTGATGTTCGAACGTGTGAACGGGGTATTTGGTTCGACAACCAAATACCCCGTTCACACGTTCGAATATCACTTCAAACACTTGTCTGTCGAACCGCGTTCGACGAACCGTTTGACCGTGTAAACCCCCCCTTTAGAATAGTAAAGGAAATAAAAACTTCTTGAAATACTTATACATGTGGAACGGAAAGTTAGAATAAATATATTATTGGTTTTCTTGTGACAGCAGTACTTTGAAAGAAAATTTTATACTATATTATTATTATTATTATTATTATTATTATTATTATTATTATTATTATTATTATTATTATTATTATTATTATTATTATATATTATTAACCTTGACTTAAGATAAGTGCTTGCCATAAGGCTCGGATTTCCACATTTGTTGTTATTTACCAAAATCAAATAGTTTGGCTCAGTTGTCTTTAATTATTATTATTATTATTATTATTATTATTATTATTATAATGATTATAATAATAATGATAATTATTATTATTATTATTATTTTTATTATCATTATTATTATTAGTAGTAGTAGTAGTAGTTGTTGTAGTAGTAGTATTAATCAATGAATGTTTTTGAAATGCAGTTTTACTTTTGTTGAAGCCCTAGCTTTCAAAAATTCTCATCTACCATTAGCTCCATACATTTATCCAGTGCTGTACTTTTTAAGCTTGCTGAGTTGCCTGTGGCTGCTTACCAATGAAGTTTCGCCACTACCCCTTCCTTATCTCAAAAGATTCAAGAACTTCTTTGGAGAGTCAAACTCTAGATCTTATGGCTGGGAACAAATGGTATATCTACGAAGCTAATGAAGTTATTAATTCTAAAGAGATATTAGACTGAAATAATTGAGAACAAATCAACATGACCACCAACCCCAAACAACTGTAGAAACATCGTCAACAACATCGACACCAACCTGAAGCATTTGCAAAAACTCCATCGGGTACCGTCACCACCAACTCTGTACGAAAGAGCTTTAATTATTTACAATGTTAGAGTACGTGGCCTGCCAAACCCGACTCGCTAAGTTGACTGAAGGAGATGGATAAAAAATTATTTTTGCATCTCAGGAAACATCCTGAGCTTGTAGAGTAAAGCAGCCGAACTCCAGCTTTCTCATTACCGCGTCTTGATATAGCGATTGGGTGTCTGCTCCACTGAAAGAGATTCATAAATATTCTTGCATCTCTTGCAACGTCCTGAGCTGGTACAGTAAATCAGCTAATCTTCAAATTCCTTACTACTGCTTCTTGATCATCAAAGTCACTGATATGGGAGTTATGGCCCAGGTAAATGTACATTGTAAATAGCAGATAAATAGATGATTAGTCTTTTGCTGCTCTATCAAAGAACGTGTATTCAAGCCAAACTAATTAAAAAAAATGCGGGTTATTAATTAGCCATGTTGAGATTGTGGATGGAGCTGTGGTATTATCTGTCGTTTTCTCTCATTTCAATCGGACAAATTTAATGAGTATAATTGTAATAAATGGCAAACCATTGTGGAGCTACTGGCAGCCTCATCTCACAGGTACTGTGGGGAGATTTATAGCTCTTGGATTGGTCGGTGCAGCGACTGCTTCTTCCCATCTACCTCCAGACTCTGGAACTCTCTTCCTCCTTCTGTCTTTCCTAATTCTTATGACCTTTCATCCTTCAAAAAGCAGATCTATCGTCATCTCAGAGCCTAGTCCTCCATATCTCTGGGTCCTCTGTACTTTGCCTGTTTTTTTTTCTGTGTGTTTTCCTTTGTATGACATTACCTCATCTCTGCCTTGTCCTTAACCTTTTTATTTTCCTTCGTCTTGGTATTTTCTCGTGCCCGGACCTTTATTGATGAGGGCAGTCTCTGCCTGTCCCGGTGTCACTCATATAAAAAAAAAGTATAAACTTAAGAGAGAAATAGGCCTGTTTGCACCTACCCTGTCTCTTACCATGACAAAAACTAAATAAAAGTTTTACTATGAGAGGGAAATGTTTCTTACCCTACACTTAGTGAGATAAAGCTGTTGAAGATTCGGAGGGAAAAGAATCTAATGAAAGTCTGAAAGTTGGCAAAGGGAATATAGAGTAGTTTCTCACTTCTGATACTCTTGTTCATTCTTATTTCTGACACTCTTTGTCATTATCACCTCTGACACTCTTTGTCAGTCTGGATGCTGACTCTTAGTGTCATTCTGAATGCCGACACTCCTTGTCATTCTCGCTGCTGGTACACTCTGTCATTCTGGATGCTGACCCTCCTTGTCATTCTCACTGCTGGTACTCTTTGTCGTTCTGGATCTATGTCGTTCTGGCATTATGTCATTCTTGATGCTGACACTTCTTGTCCTTTTCACTGTTAATACTTCTCTTGGTATTCTAGAGTCTGACACCCATTTTCATTTTCACTACCGACACTCTGCCATTCTTGCTTCTGACATTCTCTGTCATTCTGATTATTGAAACTCCCAATCATTTTACCTTGAGGGAACATACAAACCTACCTTCATCATAAAGTAATTATTGTTATAGAGGCAAAAACTCATGGCCTTGCACGCACTGGGTTCCAGTACAACACCACCCGCAGAGTAGGTGATGGAGAAGTTCTTTGTATTTGCATTGTCCAAGACATTTCTGTTCTCATTTTTTTTTCACATTTCATTTATTTATATATTCATTTCTTTATTATTTACTTACTTATTTTGATATATTTTTCTTTAATTTTATCTTCATTTGATATGTTTCTATATTTCTGTGAAAGATTGGAAACTGCGGTAGCGCAGTGTTAAAGCACCAGACCCAGGAGGTGACAGACCAGCAATTGAGCTCTATCCGGGGTATTAGGAAGCTCATTCATCCTTAACTCCCCCATTTCCACCTGTCTGTGTGCACCCCCATGGTTGGGATTAATTGTGCCATAAAACGGCGAAATACTCTGTGGAAGGGTTGATTATGCATTTAGCTTTTGTGTTTCATGCTCGGTCTCTGGAACAATATGTAGAGGGAACTAAAAAAAAAAAATGTAGGCCTTGCGGATTATATATGGCTATATATGAGTTTGTATGTAAGAAATTTTTTGTAAACTTTCACCATTTGATAGCCACTGAATTATACTGGCGCAAATATATGCCTGAAGACTATCTTAATCAAGATGTATATATATATATATATATATATATATATATATATATATATATATATATATATATATATATATATATATATATATATATATATATATTACGTACCCCCAGAGAGAGAGAGAGAGAGAGAGAGAGAGAGAGAGAGAGAGAGAAGAGAGAGAGAGAGAGAGAGAGAGAGAGAGAGAGAGAGAAGAGGAGAGAGAGAGAGAGAGAGAGAAGGAAACTGGATCGGCATACATGTCTTTGTCAAAGCAAAAGGTTTAATATATTTACATGCAAAAGGTAATTTTCCATCAAGAAACCAGCTTTGTGAAAAAAAATGCATCCATCTTTATATTCAATAAGTATCAAGTAATACCGAAAATTTAACTTCACTTTGGCTGCGTCTATAAAATCTTTTCCTACTTTAAATTCATCGTTGACTGGAACATGTAGATACCACACCTCCAACGTGGACATGGACGGACAGGTTAGATTTCCTGGAAGCAGAGTGCACGAAGTGCAAAGTCATAGGTGGAGTAATGGCAGGATTAATGATTGGGAAATCATTGCTTCAAAAGAAGCTTTATATTAAACCAGTGAGAGAGAGAGAGAGAGAGAGAGAGAGAGAGAGAGACGCTGCTCATGAATCAAATGAGGGTCTGATTAAGTTGAACAACGCTCGTTAGGATTATTTTGGGCCCAGAGTGGTCATACTACTTGGGTTTTGTGTGCGATAATGATCAGGAAGAGCGAGGTACTCCCCTGGGTGGTCTCTGGAAGCTCGTTGCATAAAAGGGACCAATGGGAAAATTGGCTCTTGACGTATCCTTGCTCCTGATGTGTCTTTGCTTTAGAGATATTCTCATTTATTTTGGGTTTCTCCTGTTTGTTTTGTTCTTGTTATATTCCATATTTCTTATTGGTTCTTTCGTCATTTTGGTTTTTCAGGTATTCTTGATTATTATATGATTATTTGTGAGACATTCTTGGTTTTGAGATATCTTTATGTTTTTTTCTGGTTATTCTGTTTTTTTCTCTTCTTTCACTCCATTTTTCATTTATTTCTATTAATTTTTCTCTTCGTTTTTTAGTGTTATTATAATACTGATTTTGAATTATCCTTAATTTTAAGTGTTTGATCTGTTTTTCTTCCTTATCCATTCCTTATTTTATATCCTTTTATTAATATTTATTTTTTTTCTAATTATACGTATTTCTTCTTCCCTTTTGTTTCTTTTATCATTTTGTTTTATCCTTAAATGAATAATTCTCTCTCGCATTATCTCATGTTTCATATTCATTACTTTTACTCTAAGTAGTTTTTCCATTTTTTTTTATGTCTCAAAATTAATCCCTATTATGGGGATGTACACAGGCAAGTTGGAGCTGGTGAATTTAGGCTGGATGCTTTTCCTAACGATCCTACTGGGAGCTCGATCGTGAGTCTGACCACCAGAGTCAAACTCTTTAACCTTTGCACTACCGCCGGTCGCCCTTAAGTAGCTTACCGTGCATAGGCTATATTTTCTCATCTCTCTCTGTTATCTTTAGCAATAGTAAAGGCCCGATTTCTTAAACAGTGTAAACCTAGGATACCATATTTTTAGTTAGCTAGACACGCACAAATGGATTTCATAAACGTATCTGACGCGGATTTGTGTATGGCTAGGATCCCCCCGCGTCAGATGCGTCTAGCTAACTAACAATATGGTATTGTAGGTTTACACTGTTTAAGAAATCAGGCCAAAGTCTCTGTCAGTCTCTCCCTAAGACTGGGTCCCCTGACAGACAGGACTCTGTCGGCTATTTTTGTTGTTTTTTATGCCCTTTTATTTCCACATAACCTTTAACCCTTATTAATGTTCTTAATGTTTTCTGCCACCAATTTGTACATAAACACCAACAAGTCATATTTTTTTATCTATTACCTTGAGCCATTTTACTTCTTGCAAAGACCAATAGCGATTTTAACAGCAGAATTTTGAAGCTTTTGGACCGAGCTTAATAGATTTTATTACAGCCTTTCCATATCGCTGAACAGTATGATATAGCGCTAAGATGCAGACAATCCACTATCATTCTTATGCTGTGGCTGTCAAATAAATTTTTATTTCAATTTAAGAAGAACATACCGTTTGCGGAGACTTTTATAGTAAAAAACATTAGAAATTCTACTGAAATGGAAAATAGCCAACACACATACACACACACACACACACACC
>JAXCGZ010023293.1:0-49643 GCA_037179515.1 Halocaridina rubra
CTTCGTCTACCCAATGGGAGGATAATAATGAGACTAAAATCACTTATTAAGTAGGTGATATAAAAGATGAGATTTAAGTGAGGGTAATGTTTGGCAGCTTCTTAAGTTTGCGGGTAAAGAGTTCCAAAGTCTCGGGCCCATTACATTTAAGGCTCTTGCCCCAATATCAGTGGAAGTTCTGGGCACGTAAAAAGAATTCTGATATCTGGTGTTGACGTTATTGATGCGCACTTGATTAACTGTTGGCAATGAGAAGAGCCATTCCGGTAATATTCCATGATTTATTTTAAAAACTAAAAGACAGATATTATATATGAACTTCATGTCCATCCTTAGCCAACCCAATCTCTCAAAGAGGGGAGTCACGTGATCATATTTATGCACCCCCCCCTATGGCAACTCTTGCAGCAAAATTCTGGAGCCTTTTCACTCGTAACATCTGGGTCTTAGTCGTGGAACCCCAAACACTCAGACAGTAGTTGAGAATACTTAAAATTAATGTTTGTACTACAATTACCCTACAATCAGGCTCGAATCTTTCATAGACTCTGTTCAAGTAAATAAGGGTCCCGTTCACTTTTTTATGTAGTTCATCGATATGAAAATTAAATGTCATGGTACTGTCCATAATAACTCCTAGATTTTTAACCTTATTAGATGGGAAGAGTGAAACATTGTTGAAATTTATACTGATGTTCTCAGGAATGCGGGACAGGTATTGATTTGATCCAAAAATAACAAATTTAGTTTTATTTTCGTTCAGCAAAAGACCATTACTGTTAAAATAACTTTTGGCACAGTTTAATATATCTTCAGCCCTTTTTAAGATTTCAGGAATTCTATCAATGTCACCAGTAAGCATAATCTGGGTGTCATCAGCATACATAACAAGTAGGCAATCTCTTATAAATTGAGGTAAATCATTAACATATATTAGGAAAAGCAGAGGACCCAAAATTGAACCCTGAGGAACGCCAAAACTGATATCTAAAGAAGAAGAGAGAGTCGAGCCCATTCGAACTGATTGAATTCGATCTTTCAGATAATTTTCGAACCAAAATGAGTCAACATGAACTTTGGAAAGTTTTCTCATTAGAATTTGATGGTGTACACTGTCAAATGCTTTAGACAAATCTAACAATAATAAAAGTGATATTTTCTTATTTTCAATATTACTATAAATTTTATCAGTAATTTTAAGTAGGGCCGTCTCGGTTGAAAGTTTAGGCCGAAAACCGTGTTGTTCTTCACATAATAGACAATTTGATTCAAGGAAATTTATTAACTGGGTGGCAACTACCTTCTCAAGTATTTTAGACAGAATGCTGAGAAGAGAGATTGGCCTATAATTTTCAACATTATTAGTATCTCCACTCTTAAAAACGGGGATGATATAGGGATGCTTCCAGAGGTTAGGATAAATGCCTGTAACAATGGATGTATTAACAATGACTAAAATGAAAAATACTGTAACTGGCAATGAGTCAATTAGGAAGCGAAGTTGTATCCCATCGGAACCACAAGAGTTTGTTGGTTTGAGGTTCTTTATGATAAGAATAAGTGTGACTAAATCGATTGGGTGCGGTCTAAAATTATTGATAATATTTCTTTCAGCTGGAGGCTGGCAATTATGTGGTTGATTAATAATCAAGTCATTATTATCTTGGGACTTTTCATATGTGGACTTACCTATTTCAGCAAAATACTTATTAAAATCATTCACTCGCTTTTCCACATTATCACTGGGAAGGTCAGAATTTTCTAAGATTTCCTTATTTGCAGGAATTATTCTTTTTATAACATTCCAAGTTCCTTTGATATTTCCCCTATACTTGGAAAATTCTTCCCTGAAATGATTTTTCTTCTTTTCGGACAACATTGTTTTAGTAAGGTTTCTTTCTCTTCTATAGGCTCTTTCCATCTCGGAGTTTTGTCTATCAGATTTAAATTGCCTTAGGAGGTCATCTCTCCTTTTCATTTGCTCTTTTAACTGAGAGTCAATCCACGGGGCAGGAGGGCGTGTCATGACTTTGGTTGTAAGAGGGGCACATTCATTTAAACATCTCGTAAAAACATCAGTAAAAGTAGAAACTTGATAATTTACACAATCTGTAGTTAGTATTGAATTTAAAATGTTGTATTCATTAAGAAGAGTGTCGCAGAAACAATTTTGAGAATAATTCTCAAGAGATCGGAAAGTTTTAACAATTGGCGGTCTCTTTTCCTTCCTGACATTAACTGTAGCTATTAGAAGCTCGTGGTCTCCTACAGGACAAGGTAAGACATCGTGGTGAACTATAAAACTAGGTGTATTGGTAATTATAAGATCAATTAGGCTGGAGGAATTAGCGGTGATACGGGTTGCTTTATTCACAAGCTGATTTAAGTGGAGGGATTGAATTAATTTCCCCATTTTATTATTAGGAAGAAGGAGATTATCATTGAAGTCGCCTATAATAATGAGAGGTTTGCTCCTCAAACAGACCGACCGAAATACCTCGGAGATGTAATCAAAGGTGTCGTTGAGTGCATGAGGGTGTCTATATACACATCCCAGGATGAATGAAGGGAATTTCCTACTCTGAACAGTCAACCAAATGTCTTCGAGATGAGGAGGTCGCTCGACTTCAGGGGTCTTTAATAGGGAGACCGTTAGATGATTTCTTACATACACCCCCACACCCCCACCCCTACCGCCATCAAATCGATAAAAAGAATACTCAGGTATAGCAACAAAACCAGACTGCATATTGCATAGGAGCCAAGTTTCACAAACACACATTATATCCACGTTATTTTCTCTGATCATTAGTGCAATATTGTCGAAATTACCCAAAAGTGATTGTGCATTGATGTGTTGTATATTTATGAAATGTTTCAATAAGCCTGTATTACAATGTGATTGCTATATATTTAAGGGACATAATCTTGTTTTATGGCCATGTTCACGGCAGTGACCACATTTAAGTCTATAGTTAAACCAACAGTGGGAAAGATCATGGTTTATTTCCCCACAGTTTGAACAGGGCTGTCGACGACTGTAGAGGTGCTGCAATTTCTCCCTCGCCCGGGGACGCTGGGGGTAGCGCCGTGGTTGGTCGAGATCGTAGAGACTGTGATTCATCCTCGAGTCTTGTCTCCATCCTCGAATACCAGGTGGGATTTGACGATTCTGATGACGAAAATCCCGGGTATGACGTCCATCCGAATGCTGTTGAGGATCCCTTCTAGAATGCTGATCGTTGCTACTTTCTTGAGAGACGTTTCTGATTTCATTATTATTTCTTATTGAGGGGAGCTGGCGATGCCGGTCGTAGTTTCTGTTCCTGTATGTGTTATTTTGACTGTCGTTATTGGCCGTGACCGGTCGTTGTTGCCGCTGCAATACAGAAGCATATGTAGTAGGTATGGTTTGGTATATGATTTCTTCCCAGTTGTTGCTTAGTTTGAAGAATGGGCATTGCTTAGCAATTATGTTCAATAACCTGATGATGCCAAATCTGTTGAGAGCATCCCCCTTATCATTTACATCATAACACATCCGATCAACGTCGCCGGTACCAAGCCTGAACTGCAGATTAGTCTTGATAACTGAAACCCCATTGGTCTCACTCCAAGTTGCTAGTTGATTATTGAAATAGTTGATCTTTTCATCGAACTCTTCGACTCTAAGGACAGGTGCTACTTCACATATGTGTATGCTCATCTCCTCGTTCACCTCCTTGAGATCGGTTATGAGAGAACCCAATCTATCAAGGATATCCACAGGCTGAGACCCATTAAGGATGTCTTGAATACCGCAGTATAAGATGCAATATTTAGGAGCCCATCGAAGTTTCTCTGAGACCCAACAATTTATGAGATCTATATTAGCTCCTTCTATAGTTTGAACGGAGCATTGTTGGTTTAAGTCTGACATACAAACAGGGGAGAGGTTTGTGTCACCCAGAAGCAGGCTTCCCTCTGGTAGGGGCCGGGTAGGGGTTACACCCTGCGGTTCCGGTGTCGTCTGCTGTGAGTTGTATGTTCCCTGAAGTAACCCGACTTGTTCTTCCAGTGAAGAGATATGATCATTTAACTTGTTGACTGTGATTGTGAGTTTATCGATAACAAGATCTCTGACTTTTATTCTCTCTCTCATCTCTTCAATGTCTCTCATTTCCTCTTGAGGAGCTAATTCACAGTTATCAACATTACTCTCTGAATCGTTTGTTAGTGACGATCTATGCTTTTCAAGAATCATATCAATGAGTTTATCTTTCGTGTGCCAGACCCTTGTGATACCTATTTCCCGACAGTGATTTTGTAATTCAGTTTTTGTATAATTATCATTGAGGAATTCCCAAGTAGGGTTTTCCAAAGACACTAGGTTTTCAGTAGAAGACATTATAATATGAAAAATACAAAACACTAAGATTAAAATACTTTTGCCACTGGCAGCGCTTGTAGATGTTCTTACTGCGCATGCGCAGAATTTGAAAAAAAATTAAATGTGAGCCCTTTACGGGAAAATTTGATGATCTTAACTTAAAATAAAACTAAGTTCATAAATTCAAAAACTTAAGAGACACATTTTCATTGTTCTAAAACACTTCACAGGGTCACAGAGGTACATAAAATACACAAAGGCAGTTTAGAAAACACGAAAAACCATGAAAATATCAGGAACGTAGTAGCTGTAAGGTTCTGGGATTAGTCTACAGAAGGTTAAGGCACAGTAAAAATTCTTTAATAACTAGTGTTCATGGAGTATTTATATAATTATCCATCCTTTTTTATGACTGTCTTTGATCTAGATTCCTAACAAAGATGGATAGTATTAGTGGTTATTACTCATGAAGCACGAAGCACTTTTCTTTTATAGTTTGTGCTTGCTATGGTATATATATATATATATATATATATATATATATATATATATATATATATATATATATATATATATATATATATATATATATATATATATATATATATATATATATATATATATATATTTTTTTTTTAATTATTATTATTTTTTTTTTAACAAAAATAAGCCCTTTTCCATGCTATAAAATGCCAAATCTGTATTTTCTGTTAGCTTAGTTTCATTACAAATATGAAAGGTTTTTACCCAAGTGAAGTTCATATGAAATCTTACAAACTTTGGGTATAGGGGTGTACAACATACAACCAACAGTAACATTAATCCCGTGTAAGAACAAAATATTACTTAAAGACTTTAATCATTTGCAAACATAAAGGCCCTAACAAAATTAAAAAAAAAATGATACGAAACATGTCTTGAAGTGTAATACAACTGTTTATTTTTGCAGCTACGGGTTAGTGTACTGCTTCCACTTAACATTTCCAAAAAGGTCACAAATTTTGAGTCTGATTCAAGTTTTGAATCCTGCCTGATTCAGATTTTAAATCCTTCTTCAGGATCATGCTTGAAAGACTTTTTTTTTTTTTTTAATATCAAACAGGATCTCAGCAATATTTATGGGATAATAAATATCAAGAGACATCTAGACATCACAGAATGTAATTTCCATGAGATTTATTCCTGCGAGGCTCAAGAGATTCAGTATCAATACCAACAAGGGGAATTCATAAGTCATGACACCCATGTGGGGTTAGGGTCAATGGTCATTCTCATGAAGTGAGAGTACATACAAAAACAGGTTTTCAACTTTTACAGGGTTTGAATATACTGTACATTCCAACATACATATGAAATTCACATGTTGCCATATTGTCATGAGCTTTATATTAGTTTTCAAATTTAGGTGACGTGAAACGTCACCCTTAGTAATTATTGATGGGAGACATGAATGGCTGCCCAGGTTCTTGCAGGGAGGTACGGGTGGTGATTGAGGGCTAGCCGGAAGTCAGCGCCGGCTAGGCAGAGACGTTGAGCCGTGGTGGTTTTGGCCACTGAGAGGGTTAATCTTTGTAGAGATCTAAGATTGAGTAGCATGAGGTTGTATTCCAGCTGGAGGTTTTCTCTCTTGGTCCACTTGGGGCTCCTAGCATGGTTCTAAGGAGACTGAAGGATGGGCTGTCGAAAAGTCCAGACATCTGTCAAAGGACGGTTTGGCACAGTTTACATTTGTCACGCAATTGTTGTATCTCAGGTCCGAAGGTTAGTCAGCTATTGATGTATACACCCAGGTAGAGGTGCTTGGTAACCCAGTCCACAGGCTCATTGCCTAAGACCAGTCTAGCGTCTGGTCTCCATTGGTGGATGGGGAGCATCTTAGTTTTTAGGGCGTTTATCTTGAGTGCGAGGGAGATGGAGGCTTTGTAAATCTTGATAAGGCAGCACTGGGTCTTGTTAAAATTCCTATCGCCTCTTGTGACAAGGGCAAACTCGTCAGCATAATTGAAGATCTTAGCTCCAGGAGGAAGTGCAATGTCCTTGATTTTCTCCATGAGACAGTTGAAGAGGAAGGGGTTGAGAATTCCACCTTGGGGGATCCGTTTTCATGGACTTTATAGGAGGAGTAATGACCTTGAACTTTGACTCCAGTGCTACGGTTTTGCAAACTCAGTTTGATCCAGGAGAGAAGGTTTCCTTAGATCTGCTTAACCAGAGCAGAGAGTATTGCTGTTACATTGACAAGTTCAAAGGTCTTCTCTAGATAAAGAAAATTGATGAATCCACAACGATCAATGGTGCATGATAGCATGAGAGCTATGCATTCTGAGGTGCCTAGGCCTGGGTGGTAGGCAAACATATTTTAGTGGAAGGGTGGACACTTTCAATAAAGTCTGTTAAGCACCATCTTTTCTGCCGTCTTGCTTAGGCAGCTTAAGAGGGAGATAGGGTGTGGATTATCCAGATCTTTTGGCTTAGGAATGGGTTGAATATATGCCCTGTTCCATGAAGCTGATCTGACTCTCTGAGTATATGTCTTCTTAATCAGATAGAGTAGAGCAAGCTCCCCTTGAGGCCCCATATTCTGAATCATCAAGTATGTGATTCTGTCTGCACCTGTGGATGTGTTCTTGGAGCTCTTGCTCACTTTCTGCAGCTCAGTCAGAGTGAAGAGGGCATCTGCTTGATCTTTGGTGTTGATGGCCTCTTCTACTTCATCCCATCTTGCAGTAGTGAGACCCTGGAGAGTTTTTCTTGTTGCAATGGGGAGCTGGTCGGAGTTAGCCCTCTTTGCGAATTTGGTGGAGAGTTCTTCAGCTACCCTGCTGGATTGCCTGTGGGGGATGGTTCTAGGAGGTCTTCCTTTAGTGAGGGGGTTGATATTCCTCCACATTTGGCCCACAGAGGTGTGGGCATTTAAGGTGGAACACCACTCATCCCATTTTTCCTCTTAATTTCTTGTGTCTCTTCATGGACATGTTCTTTGACTACCTGGAGAGTACGGTAGAGGTCTTCAGTGCGACAGTTCCTGCGCATTATTTGGCTGATGTTGAGCCTGTGATTGAGTTCTTTGACTCTATCACAGTAGTACCACCTGTCACGATGATGAAAACACATACAAGGACAAAATTCAGAGCTAGAGCAGGCCACACTCCCAAATCAAGTGAAAGTAAGAAACTGAAGCCTCAGAGGCCACCTTCTAAACCGAAGACCACGTCCAATCCTGGAGGCTGTCGAACGCCTGCTCCTCGCTCCAAACTGAGCTGGCTGCCATAGCCGTTGCACTCAGTTTCTTCTCCCAGCAAGGAACTGACCATGCCCTTATTCTCTTCGACTCTAAAGGTGCCTGACAGGCCATCAGGAAGCCACACCTCAAAGATAATGTGAGAATTATTACCAACATTCTTCACCTTTATCACAGGGCAGTCAGAATTGGAAAAGCCGTCACTCTTGCATGGATTCACAGCCATGTCGGCATCAAGAGAAATGAAGAAGCCGACCAAGCAGCCAAACAAGCCTCTCTCCAAGCAGAGATTCAATTATCCCTGCTTCCTGGGACCCTCCAGTTCAAAACCAAAGCGTCCAGGTCACTCCTTAACCTATTACTAGCCAGTGCTAGTAATAGGTTCCCTCTCCTCTCCACCCAGTGGTACAAAGTCACCAGCAATCTCCAGCAGATCACCCCACCCAAGAACCTCCCCAGAAGCACAGCAGTCAACTTGCACCATCTGAGACTTGGTTACAAGTGCACCTGGGGAATAGTGGAAGATCTCATTAAGGAATGCACCTTCAGCCAGGAAACTTCACCACATCCACTGTTCCCCTACATCCTCGAATGTGACGTCTTTTATGAAATTTGACAGAAGATTAGTGCACCAGTAACACCTAGCATGGATCCCAATGCCCTTCATGTTGCTAGATCCATAATCAGATTAACAACAATGAACTTCATGGACAGCCTACTGCTCATCATCACTCATTACCCTCCTCCTAGATAACCAGGCAACAACTCATGCTCTTTGTCAAGACATGAGCTCAAGAGGTTGAGAACCTGTTCCTCAGCCTCTCCAGTGTGAGCCCAATACACACTGGTGTGATTCCAAACGGAAGCCTTGTCCTTGCCAGTCATCAGGAAGCCCCATTCTTTTATTAATTTTTCTCTTCTGTATCTTGTTCATCCACTTATTTTTCATTTTCATATATTCATAAATTTGTTTTTGTCTAGTTTCCCTTACCCTTCCTTCCTGGTGGTCCTCAAGGGGTTAAAAGCATGCATGCAAAACCATCACCTCTCCCTTTTTCTGCCCTAACCTATCTCGACTTTCCCCTTCCTCTCTACAAGGCATCTCAAAATTGAAGGAAGCTATAAATTCTGAGCAGAACACCTATGCTCCCTTTTATCTTTACAGATGTATCCAGATAATCCGACCTGTGGGCCCAGCAAGGCCCAGCTACCCTCATGGGTGCATATCGATAAAGAAGAAGGCAGTAGTAACCACAAAGTGGCACACAGAAAAAATCTGTTCATGTGTTTGCTTGATATCTACACTCATAATGGCACAAACATCTTAAAAGTTTGTAAATATATAGAAAGGTGCTAGAAGTACTTGGAATTTTCTTTATATCACTTCATTGAATATATTTTTATAAGTGAAGTTTTATGATTATAATTACCTAATGCTCGCAACTCCCAGTTTCCTGGTCAGTTCCATTTTTGTACTCAATGATACTTATCATATTTGTCCTTAAAACTATGAACTGAGTCAACATTTATTACCTCCTCGCTGAACGAATTTCAATCATACACTATTCTTACAGTAAAATAAGTACCACCTTACATCCTGAAAAGAAGTAATCTTTACGAAGCTGCAAAATATGCCCTCTCGTTCTAGAGCCAACCCTATCAAAATACCAATCCCTATCCATTCTGTCAAAACCATATCCCTCTCATTTTTCTAGCTTTGAGTCATGGCAAGTCTAATTTCCTCAACCTCTCCTTATAACTGAGATTGTATATTTCTGGCACCAAGGTGTGGCATGTCTTTGAATATTTTCAGATTTATTTATGTGTGCTTTCAAATGCGGATTCCAAAAGGGGGCTGCATAATCATACTTTGGCCTCACAGTTATATTAATATTTCTGAACATTTACTTGTCCTTGTGTCTGAAGGCTACACTTATCTTTACTAAGAAAGCATATGCTTCCCTTACTATGCCAGTTATATGCATTTTCGGAGAAAAATCTGCCAATATTTTTACGCCTAGATCTCTCTCATTCTGTTTCTTGAAGTTCTGCCCCTGCTGCTGAGTATCCAAGCTTGGACTTCCTATTACTTTTACCCATTCTCAATACCTTACATTTTTGAAGTATTGAATTTCATTAGTGGCTTCCCTGATCACTCATGCAGATTATTTAGGTCTTCCTAAAGTTCTTGACCACTGTTCTCGTCTCTTATTTTCTTCACAATCTTGCATCATCTGCAAGCATATTCAAGAATGAATTTGCCGACTCTGGTAAGTCATTTACATATACAAGGAACAGAGATGGCCCTAAAACTGAACACTGTGGAATCCCACTAGTAACCCTTTCAGACACCGAGTGTCTTACTCTTAACCCTCTATTCCCTTCCTTCTGAGTAACTTTTTATCCATTCTAAGAAATATCCACATATTCTTGCCATTGCATGCAGCTTCGTAATAAGCCTCCCATGTCGGACCGTATCAAATGCCTTCTGAATATTTAGGAATATGCAATCTGCCCAGCCCTCTCTTTCCTGAAAGATCCAGCATACCTCATCATATAATTCTAATAAGTTTGTTAACGCTGATCTGCCTTCTGAAGCCATATTGTCTCACTGACAAAAGGTTGAAGGATACCAAGTGAAGAGAGGTGTTTTCCTAGCAGTTTTTCCGTAACTTTGCAAAATATGCTGGTCAAGAAAACGAGTCTATGGTTTAGAGCTGTATCCCTGTTCTCCTGTTTCCAGCATCTTGGAATCTCCCCAGATTCCAGAGTCTTTTCAAATATGATGCATGGTGCCACTGATATTGGTTTAGTGCATTTCTTAAGTAAAGAGATATATCATCAGACCTGTAGCTATATGGGCATCTAACTCCATCAACAAATTACATACCTCTGCAGCTGAAGAGATGTTGTTCTCTAATACCAACCCATGATCTCCAGTCTAGCTAAAACTCCTTGTTCAATTCTTTGCAGATTTCTTCATCCGTTTCAGCGATGCTTCCATCAGCTCTTCAACTTTAAAACCCGTTCTTTGACTTTTAATTTTCATCTTATACGGCATTTGTCTTTCCATTTCTTAAATTAACCATTTCTCTCTGGCATGAAACACTCCTGATTTGGTGGAAGGTATGTAACAAGTGACTATCTTTTATTCCTCACAAAAGACTTCATACATTTCTTATACAAATTTGTTGTTAAATAAGGTCCTCCAATAAGTAATTGTAAAACAATAATTAATTTTGTTGTAATCTCCTTTTGGATAGTTCCTCATGTGTCCTTCTCAGTGCCCCTACTTTCAGGCAGGAAATCTTTGATGATATTATCCATCAACAATGCACAGTGGTCGTTTTCTCCAAATGGTGGTTCATACTAAATTTTTTTATAATCCAACACTGTCTGTGAATACTAGATCAAGCAGTGATCACTAATCCCCACCCCTGGCCGTCGTTGGTTACAGTATAGGTTGGTATAGGAAATTCCCTTGTACCCAATCTGAGAATCTTGCCCCAAATGAGTCTTCCCCATTGTGCAGGTCAAGATTTGGCCAATCGATCTCCCTATGATTAACATATCTCATAATCAAAATCCTAAACTTTCTCTCATGTGCGATGTTAACTGAGTTTATGACTTTTGTGTAGTTTAGTAAGTCTAAAAGTAGTTTACGTATGGCAGACAGTTGTTGGTGCCAAGTTGGGTGAGTGAGTGGCAGTGAAGGCAGAAAGGTCATGTATTTGGTGATGTTTATGCTTTGTTTACCAGCTGGTTTGGTATTATTGTTTTTTTGGTTCGTGCTATCTTTTAATATTATCGTTATTGCTTGTTGCTCATATCGACTCATCACTGACGTTATTCCATATAACACATAATATCAAGGTAAGGGGAATTTAATTCAAACTACAAGCTATCTAGGCTATAGCCTGCAGTCATGGTGTCTAAAGTCTCATTGGAGATGATTAGACCATTCATTAGTGAAGATGTAGTTGCATGGATAAAGAAAGTTCAGTTGGTGGCTAAGTTGCAGAAGATTTCTGATTTGGTTTCTTTTATTCCACTGTATTTTGAGGGGGATTCTCTTGCTATGTATGTAGAACTGAGTGACGATGACCAGGCTGATTCAGAAAAAATAGTAGCTATGTTAAAAGAAGTGTTTACTGACGGAGCCTTTGTAGCTTATACCAAGTTGGTTAGAGTCAAATGGACAGGGCAACCTGTTGATGTGTATGCAATTGACATAAGATGTTTGGCTGGGCTAGCTGGGTTCAAGGGGGATGGTTTGGAAAGCATTGTCCGTTTTCCTCTTGTCAATGGATTCCCAGATAAACTAAGTATAGCTTTGCAACAAGTCACTGAGGTTTTAACTAAGTCAGTTAGAGAACTGATAAATGCGGCAAGAATTTTGTGCAAAACTAATGCTGATGAGGAGCAGTGGCAAGGGGATTTGAGTTGCCAAAAAAGGGCAGTGGCAGTACGGGAATTAAGTAGAGATGCTTTAGGTGTAGTGGTCCTCACTTAATCAAATATTGAGAGGGAAAAATTAGGTGTTTCAAGTGTAACAAAGTAGGACATATTGCCAACCAATGTGATCAAAAAGACTCAAGAATATACTCAAACGAATAGAGGGGGACTGCTGCGCCAGCAGTAACCCCCTTCTTAATAAAGGTGCGGTCACTACCTGTTATTGATGTGCAGGTGAATAATTGTTCAGCTATGGGACTTGTAGATTCCGGCTGTACTAAAACAATCGTTCATTCTAAGTTGGTAGCTGGTTGTACAGGAGAAACTTTTTTTTAAGTGCTTTCGATGGAAGGCAGGTAAAGTGTAAAGGTTCTACTGTAGTGCCTTAGGTGATTGGCAATAGAAAAGAGTACATTCATGCAGTAGTGTATGATAAGATGATTGGCGGTGTTGATACTGTTGTGGGCTTGGATGTTATTAATCAGTTTGGTGGTGTTGCAATCAAGGAGGGTGTTGTACAGTTTCTTCCACCTGATAATTCCTTGATAGCAACTGGCAATGTTAATTGTGCTGAAAAAAACTCATGTGAGATCGATGATGAAGACTTTCATGCTATTTTTTATGGTAAAAACTGGACAATGGAATGGTTTTGGAAAATTAATCAGGCAGTAAATCTTACAAATAAGGTTAGCTGCTATAGCACGAATCTGACAGGGAAGGAAAAAGAAGAGTATGACAAAAAAGTCAACAGGTGGATACAAAAGGGAATTTTAGTCCCCTGAGACAAGATATAACTGAGAGAATTATTCCTTTGATGGCAGTGGTGAGGCCAGTACTAGATTTTCGAGAGTTAAATGCTCATGTGAAGTGCCATACTGGTGATGATGTCACAGATGTATGTGATGAAAAGTTATGGCAGTAGAGACAGATAGGTGAAACAGTATCTGTTGTTGACCTTAAATCTGCATATCTACAAATTAAAGTAAGTAAGAAAATGTGACCATATCAGTTGGTAAAGTATAAAAGTAAGACCTACTGTTTAACACGATTGGGTTTTGGGCATACTGTCAAAAATCTTAAAAGTTTGTTCTAAAGAAAAAAGATGAGACTGAAAAATACACGAGCTCCTACATTGATGACATTCTTCTTTAGGGCTTAAGTTGTTTTGCATTAATGGTGAATTGGTGTTCCAACGAGGGAACAAAGTTCCATAGGTTTCAGATGATTTGACAAGAAGAAGTCTATTCTCTGTATGTGGGAAGATAGAGGCCCATTATCCCATTGCTGGTTGCCTGTAGTTTCATTAGGAGGAGAGCTGAGGGGTCAAGTTGGGACAATCCAGTTGGCAGTACTGCAGTTGCTATGATCAGGAAGGTGATTGAGAAAGTGAAATTAGATGATCCAGTAAAAGGTGGTTGGCATGTTCCTAAAACTGAACATGGTACAATATAGTGTGATGCTAGCAGTTTAGCTAATGGTGTGCTTTTAGAAATTAATGATCGGGTCGTTGAAGATGCTGCTTTGCTCCGAAAGAAGGACGATTATAGTCACATAATGTGGCTGAACTTGAGGCGGTATTGGAAGGTATTAATCTAGCACTGAAATTAGGATTGAAGAAAATAGGGTCGACAACTGATTCAGTAACAGTGCATGGTTGGGTGAACACTGTTATTACAGAAGAAAAAAGGGTGCGCACTAAGGGAGCTTCTGATACGGTGGTAAAACACCATATGGGGATCTGATAAATGAAATAAGGCTGATGTGCTGACATGTGCTGGGAAAAGCTGGTTGAAGGCAAAGGTTCCTGATAGTGAGGAGGAGGTTTGTTGTTGGTGCAAATGTTGATTTGAGGCAAATGCACAACAAGCATCATATGGGTGTGGATAGGATGTTGTATTTGGCCCATAAGGTGGATCCTACCATTGCCAAAGAAGCAGTCAGAAAGGTGATGCAGAGCTGTCAACAGTGTCAATCCATTGATCCAGGCCCAGCCATCCATCAGGCAGGAGAGATAGTTATAGAAATTGGAAACATTTAGCAATTGATGTCACTCATTATAGACAGGTGCCTCATTTATCAGTCGTGGATTGTGGTCCTAGTTGCATTGCAGTCTGGAAAGAATTCAGTATGAAAATGCCAGAGAAATTTCACCATTGTTGGAAAAAATTATCTGTGAAAGAGGCCCAGGTGAGGAGATGCTAATGGATAACAGTACAGCACTTCGTTCATCATTACTAAGGCAAGTGCTGGAGAGATGGAGTACTGTAGGAATGTTTAGAGCTGCATACCAGCCTGGGGGCAATGGTATAGTGGAGAGACATCACCGTACGGTGAAAGCTATTGATAAGAGGGGGCACCTATCACCAATAGAAGCAGTATTTTGATATAATATGACTCCTAGGTCAGATCAGGATGAAAAGTCGGTGTCACAGAATCTTATATTTAAATATGAATGGAGGCATCCAATGATTAAGCCAGAGATTGATGAAGACATGTCTTCTTCTGTGAGAATAGGTGAGGAAGTCTGGGTGAAACCGTCAAATACACTATGTACAACTAAATGGAAGAAAGGCTACATTACTGGTATCGTGTCCAAAAATAATGTGTCTGTAGATGGCATGCCACGTCACATACTCGACGTTAGGAAAGTAATTAATCCTCAGTCTTCGTCTGAGGACTCAGATGAGGATAGGGTTAAGATACCAAATGAAGACAGGCAGCAAAATGGAGGAGATAGTACATCTGATGATGTGCATATTTTAACAGCTACACGTCCCAAGCGAACAAGACGACGAACTGGATGGTTGGATGACTATGTTTACGAGTTGGATGACTATATGTCCAAGTGAGATAATTCTGTTGTAAATATGCATACGTTAATATTTCTTTTATTATTTATTTCTTTTATTTATAAATTGTTTTGGTTTTTGTTGGTTAGTGGATTTTCTGTTTTTAAACAAGTTTGTTTGTACTTCTACACAACTTGGTGTGTTGTATGATCTCGAGATCAGGGGGGCATGTAGTTTAGTGAGTCTAAAAGTAGTTTGGTAGTTTGTGGTAGTTTACGTATGGCAGAGAGTTGTTGGTGCTGAGATGGGTAAGTGAGTGGCGGTGAAGGCATTGGAGATCCAGTCATTGTGCAGATAGGTCGTGTTTTTGGTGACGTTTATGCTTTGTTTACCGGCCGGTTTGGTTTTATTGTTTTTTGGTTCATAATATCTTTCGGTATCATCGTTATTGCTTGTCGCTCATACTGACTCATCATTGGCGTTATTCCACATAACACATAATATCAAGGTAAGAGGAAATTAATTCAATTGATCTCAAACTATATATGACATACTTACATGACTTTCCTCATAACCTCTAGCCTATGTTGATTCCTTGGTGGGTTATGTTCTACATTTATTATAATGGTCTCTGACTCGGTATTTATGCGAGAAACAAGAACTTCCTTTAACTCACTTTCTACAGCAAAAATTTTTTCTTTTCACTTATGAGCAATACTATCACCCCACCAGGCCTCTCAGATCTTTCAGCCTTTAATATTCTGAAGCCCTTAGGCAACACTTTGAAACTGTTTATGTACTAACTTGACTTAGTCTTTGTAATTGCTACTATATTTGCTTTACTGTTGCAAATCCTATTCTTTAACTCTATTGCCTTACCAGCTACCCAATCAGCATTTGTGTCCTGCAATCTTAATGAGGTTGCATCCCATGATCTCCAAGCATTATCTTATTTACCTCCCGCTTGGGTGGAAGAACTTTAAAACAAAAATTCTCATATTTTTCACTTCTTGCTTAATTTAACCTTCTAGCTTCTTGCAACAAGCTTTTGATCCTTTTCATCACTTCCTGTGTTCTTTATTGCCTAATAAACACTGTTCTGAATTCTTGAAGGTTTTATACGTTATTTACCCTTATCAGTACTTTTCTACATGCGTCCCATCTCTCAAAGGATACCTTCATTATTCTTGCATTTCTTTCCCTAAAAGATTTACCAATTCGGTGAATGCTTACAGTATTTTCTGGACCACATACTTATGTATTAATATAACTATTCCATGGCTATATTTCTTATTAATATTTATCTTAAAAAAAACAACAACAATTTAGCATAACACAATATTTTATTTATATTTACTTATTAGTATACCCACAGTAAATTTTCCCCAAGATAATTGTTATTGGGATAAACAGAATAAATTCTGCATATTTAAACTAGTTAACTGGTAAATATTATAAAATAATAATGGATAATATTATTTTGGCATCAAGAATCAATATCCCAAATAATGTCATCCCTGCCGTGCAGTACGTGCTGTTTAATAATATTTCGTAGATTTCTTGAAGCTTGTTGCTCTAAGTCAAAAGCCTTTTTTAAAGCCTGATAGTCCTTTAAAAGTACAGTAACCTGATCCTTCAAAGCATATACTGTGTCCACCAAACTCCTGAAAAATAAAATTAGGTTTACATAACTTATAAAATATTTAAATAGAGAGACATACTACTGACCATGTCAATACAGGTAGTCTACTATCTATGACTGCATTCAATACTGACAGATTGGTGGGACAGCGAATTAGATGTTAGTGAAACCAATAAATCAATAGGAAAATGGAAGATAGAGATTGTAGTGTAGTGGAAATACACAGTATATCATTCTAAACATACTGTTGAGCCTTGTTTACCATTTAAAGCAAACATTCATTCTTTTCTTGTTATTATAATATATTTATACAGATTTTCCTTTATGAAATCATTGTTATACAGTAGTAAATAATAAAGAAATTTATAACATGATACACACTCATTTCCCTCTGGCAGGTCCTCTCTCTCTCTCCCTCCCTTGAGACTTTCTTTATGTCACTGTGTACAGCATAGGTCTTTGTTATTCTTTTATATCTTGAAACAAGATCTATGATATAAATAGAATTCTAAACTATTTTGTCGTTTTCCTTAACGGTTTTTGTAATTATTGTATTTCTTTAAGAATATTCTGTACTTTAAACAAACTTCTTGCAATTTTATGATTGTATTCATAGTTTACTATTGTATATTTTTGCTATTTATTTTTTCATTTAAACATTTTATAATTTAAATACACTTTAAAATATTTATATATTTCTTCACACTCAATTTTAATAATATCTGGTTATTTTGTGCTGTCTCCAGGTAAGATGTGTGGGTGGGTCAGTACTATACAGATAAGTAATAGTGTGAGAAAAAAAAAAAAAAAAAAAAAAAAAAATATATATATATATATATATATATATATATATATATATATATATATATATATATATATATATATATATATATATATATACACCTAGTTCTTAGAATAACACTAAGATAGGTTCTAGAAGTGCCGCATATATTAATTTTCGCGTAATTTAACGAGTCATTTTCAATAAGAAACTAAGATAATGGGCATAGATACGTTCCACAACTGTCAATAGACACACTATATCAAAAATATAAGATAAGTAAAACATATTTTATAAGTACATAACAAAACAAAAAGACCTGTAGTTATTTATAACATGTAAATAGTGTACAGTATAAAAGATATACAGTTTTACTGTACAGTAGACAAATTAATGCACTCCTATGCGGAGGGCAACAGGCATACACTGGGACGTGTTTGGTGGCAGTGAGCACGAAGATGCAAATGTTTTGCCGCCTCCGTATCAGCTGATGCACCCTCGCACGCTATTTCCCTGACGATATTATATCGCAAGTTAGTTTGCTATTTGTTCTTAATGCTTTTTGTCAATTCTCTTCATAATATTCGATTGCATTAAGCGGTAGAAGAGGGGTAGGATGCGGGAGAACGAACCTCTATCCGCAAATATTTTGCTGTTTCTGTATCAGTTGATGCTTATCACTATACACGCAAAATATCTTACTTATAAAATATTTATTTACTCACCCTATTTGGGGTTTATCTAATTTTCAAGATTATAGTATTATTACTATTCCTTGGTTCTAAACATTATTCTATCTTCTTTACATATCAACCATGCTGAACGAAATCTTAACGTAAACAAAATCAGCAGAGACAAAAAGAAAACTATACAAATCGTTACAAAGAAAACGTATATCATACTGTACATGGGAAACTTAAATGAAATATATATATTCTCTACACGCTTTTTCTCTGATGATATTATATCGAAAGTTTGTTTGCTGTTTGTTCTTAATGCTTTTCTTCAATTCTCTTCATAATATTCGATTGCATTAAGCAGTAGAAGAGGAGGTGGATGCGGGAGAACAAACCTCTATCTGCAAAAGTTTTGGCGTTTCCGTATCAGCTGATACACCCTCGCACGCTATTTTCCTGACGATATTTATTTGAAAGTTTGTTAGCTGTTTGTTCTCAATGATCTTTTTCAATTCTCTTCATAATATTCGATCGCATTAAGCAGTAGAAGAGGAGAAGGATGTGGAAGAACGAACCTCTATCCGCAAACGTTTTGCCGCTTCCGTATCAGCTGATGCTTATCACTATGCAGGCACAATATCTTACTCATAAAATATTTATTTACTCACCCTATTTGGGGTTTATCTAATTTTCAAGATTATAGTATTATTAATATTCCTTGGTTTTAAACATTATTCTATCTTATTTACATATTGGCCATGCTGCACAAAATCTTAACGGAAACAAAATCAGCTGAGACAAAAAGAAAACTATACAATTCGTTACAAAGAAAACGTATATCGTACTGTACATGGGAAACTTGAATGATATATGCATATTCTCTACATGCTATTTCCCAGACGATATTATATTGAAAGTTTGCTTGCTGTTTGTTCTTAATGCTTTTATTCAATTCTCTTCATAATATTCGATTGCATTAAGCAGTAGAAAAGGAGGAGGATGCGGGAGAACGAACCTTTATCTGCAAACGTTTTGGCACTTCCGTATCAGCTGATACACCCTCACATGCTATTTCCCTGACAATATTATATCGAAAGCTTGTTTGCTGTTTGTTCTCAATGCTTTTTTTCAATTCTCTTCATAATATTCGATCGCATTAAGTGGTAGAAGAGGAGGAGGATGCGGGAGAATGAACCTCTATCTGCAAACGTTTTGCCGTTTCCATATCAGCTGATGCATCATCGCACGCTATTTCCCTGACGACATTATATCGAAAGTTTGTTTGCTGTTCGTTCTTAATGCTTTCCTTCCATTATCTTCATAATATCAGATCGCATTAAGTGGTAGAAGAGGAGGAGGATGGCAGAAGAGGTTCTCCGAGGCGGTCGATTATTTACTAAAATGAAATTTTTTTTCGCATTTTTTGCATGGGCGTTATTCGCAAATTTCGTATTATTTTACTATTTTCTTTAGGGACATTATTCCAATTTTGCAAATTAGAAACACGCGTAAAAAGTGAACTAAGTGTGTATATATATATATATATATATATATATATATATATATATATATATATATATATATATATATATATATATATATATATATATATATATATATATATATATATATATATATATATATACAGTGTTACCCCGGTTATTCACGCTTCTTGGCTCGTGTTCTCACTCTATCGCGTTTTTTTTTTTGATAAATTATTATTTTATTTTATGGGTATACGCAGAAGTATTAAAATATTGAAAAAAAAAATTTTCAGTATTTTCATTTTTTTTTATTGAAATTTTTTTTTTTCATTATTTAATTGATAAAAAAAAATTATTTCCCAGCCTACGAATAATAAAACAGTAAAAAAATAAAAAACATAAATTTAGATATACGTACGTACAGTATAACTCACAGTACAGGGTATTGCATCATGCAAAACAGTGTCCGATAGCATACAATGTATTGGGGTCACAGCTACGTGAGCTACCATATATATTTATATTTCCAGTAGTTTCATGATTTTATTGATAAAAAGAACGTATTTCTTAGCCTAAGAATAATAAAACTGCAAAAAATAGTAAACAGTATTGCACCACGTAAAATACGATACCGGTATCAGTGTTTCGGAAAACGCAAAGGCTCTCACCTACGTGACCTAGTGAATATTAAAATTTTCATTATTTTATTGATAAAACAAGTATTTCCTGGCCTAAGAATAATTAAACAGTAAAAAATAATAAAAAAAAAACATATAAAGTACTAAAATTACTTTCACCATGTAAAATACGATACCGCTATCAACGTTTCGGAAAACGAAAAGGCTCTCACCCACGTGACCTAGTGAATATTAAAATTTTCATTATTTTATTGATAAAACAAGTATTTCCTAGCCTAAGAATAATAAAACAGTTAAAAATAATAAAAAACATAAAGTACTAACAATATTTCACCATGTAAAATACGATACCGCTATCAACGTTTCGGAAACGAAAAGGCTCTCACCTACATGAGATAGTTCATGGAATGCTATTGGCTGAAAGGTCGGGAGACAACGAATCACAGAATTGTTTTTCAATATTTTCTGTATCATGGGGTCTGATTGGCTTTTTCATTGCAGTTTGCTTTTCCCTCCAATTTCCAATGTGCCGCCTCACTCGCTCAGTCTAACTCTCGTGTGCGCCGTTCTCGTTGTGCTTATTAATACGTTTTGCTTGTGATTTTTTTTACTCGCATATTTTAACCTTTGCAATGCCTCCCAAGCATCCTTCATCTTCTAAGGCTTCTTGTAGTGAGCCTAAGCAGCAAAGGAAAATGTTAACCATTGTAGATAAAGTGAAACTCTTAGATATGTTGAAAGAAGGAAAAAAGTTTGTGGATGTCGGCCGCTATTTTGGCCTCAATGAATCTACTGTGCGTTACATAAAAAAGGACGAGGCAAAGATCAGGAAAACAGCGAGCATTTCTTTTAATAAATCGGCGAAGATGCTCGTATCACCCCGCAAAAAGGCAGTAGTGCGCATGGAAGCTGCTTTGGCCCTGTGGATTGCTGATTACAGAAAGAAAAACATCAGCTTAGACACCAATATCATATAAACAAAGGCGAAGAAGCTGTACGAGACATTCGCTGCAAATGAACCCGATGACGACAGTGGCGACCGTGGAGAGGAGGGGAGAGAAGAAGATATCGACGGCTCACAGCCAAGACCCTCCAGCGATTCTCCATCGACGATACAACCGTTCGTTGCTAGCAGGGGATGGTTCTTCAAATTTCAAAAACGCTATGGCCTAAAGAGCATTTCAGTTTATGGCGAGGCTGCCTCTGCAGATACAGCTGCCGCAGAAAATTACGTCAAGAATGACTTCAAGAAAATTATCGCCGAAGGGGAATATGTTCCTGAGCAAGTCTTCAACACGGATGAGACTGGGTTATTTTGGAAGAGAATGCCGTCTCGCAATTTTCTCTTCAAGGAAGTAGCTAAAGCCCCGAGATTTAAAGCGCACAAAGATCGCGTTACCCTCATCATGTGCGGGAATGCTGCGGGCTTCATGTTAAAGTCAAAGAACCGTAGGGCTTTGAAGAACAAGAATAAGAATCTGCTGCCAGTGTATTGAATGCATAACCCCAAGACCTGGATCACGAAAAGCCTCACATTGGACTGGTTTCACCAATGCTTTATCCCTCAGGTAAAACTTTATCTTATGGAAAAAGGCCTTGAATTTAAAGTCCTTCTTTTGATGGATAATGCTGGTGGCCACGCAACCAAGCTCAAATATGACAGTGTTCAAGTTGAGTTCCTGCCACCGAATATGACGTCACTGATTCAGCCTATGGATCAAGGCGTTATTCGTGCGTTCAAAGCCCTATACACACGAAATGCCCTGGCGAACCTAGTTGATTCCATGGATTCGGACAAAGACTTCTCATTGAAGACTTACTGGCGTAATTACACGATTGCCACATGCCTAAAAAATATTCAGAAAGCAATCAAAGAGATGAAGTCGGCCACAATCACTGCCAGCTGGAAGAAATTGTGGCCCAAAATCATCCACGACTACAAGGGATTTGCTCTTGTCGAGGTGCAGAAGGCGGCAGTTGCGAAAGCTGTGAAGTTGGCTGCATTGCTAGGAGGAGAAGGGTTTAAAGATATGACTCCCGAAGATGTGAATAAACTGATTGACTGCCACTCGCAGCCTTTGAGTGATGAAGACTTGGATGAAATGACGAAATCAGCGAGCGAAGAAGAGGAAGAACTTGAGGAATCGCACGAACCAACTGAAGAACCTGGCCTTACACTCGAACGTTTGGCAGCCATGTATGAACATTACAAAGCACTCCAACAACTCTCGCAGGAACAAGACGAAAATATGGTTCGTTCGGTGACCTTCTGCAATTTTCTCGACGATGCCATAACTCCTTACCATGCCATGTTCAAACAAACGAAGAAAAAACAACAGCAACTCCCCATTACCATGTTCTTCCCCCGAAAAAAGCAGCCGTAAAGCTTTTATTGGCTGTGAAATAATTTCCTCCGGGGTTGAGAATGATGATCATCACCTCATTCACGGTAAGTTTACCTATCATGTACAAATGTATGTCACGTCATCATCACCTCATTCACCGTAATTTTATCTATCACTTTCATAAAAATTTACGTTGCATGCTGTTATTTATAATGTAGAGGGTGTTTTTCTTAACAGTGCAGGGAGGGATTATACAGTTCGTAAACGAAAAAATAATTGTAAATATGTGTGTCACGTCATTATCACCTCATTCATCGTAATTTTATCTATCACTTTCATAAATATTTACGTTGCTTGCTGTTATTTATAATGTAAAGGGTGTTTTTTTAACAGTGCAGGGAGGGTTTATACAGTTCGTAAACGAAAGAATAATTGTAAATGAGTATGTATGTCACGTCATTATCACCTCATTCACCGTAATTTTATCTATCACTTTCATAAAAATTTACGTTGCTTGCTGTTATTTATAATGTAAAGGTTGTTTTTTTAACAGTGCAGGGAGGGTTTATACAGTACGTAAACGAAAAAATAATTGTAAATGAGTATGTATGTCACGTCATTATCACCTCATTCACCGTAATTTTATCTATCACTTTCATAAAAATTTAAGTTGCTTGCTCTTATTTATAATGTAAAGGGTGTTTTTTTAACAGTGCAGGGAGGGTTTATACAGTACGTAAACAAAAAAATAATTGTAAATGAGTATGTATGTCACGTCATTATCACCTCATTCACCGTAATTTTATCTATCACTTTCATAAAAATTTACGTTGCTTGCTGTTATTTATAATGTAAAGGGTGTTTTTTTAACAGTGCAGGGAGGGTTTATACAGTACGTAAACGAAAAAATAATTGTAAATGAGCATGTATGTCACGTCATTATCACCTCATTTACCGTAATTTTATCTATCACTTTCTTAAAATTTACGTTGCTTGCTGTTATTTATAATGTAAAGGGTGTTTTTTTAACAGTGCAGGGAGGGTTTATACAGTACGTAAACGAAAAAATAATTGTAAATGAGTATGTATGTCACGTCATTATCACCTCATTCACCGTAATTTTATCTATCACTTTCATAAAAATTTACGTTGCTTGCTGTTATTTATAATGTAAAAGGTGTTTTTTTAACAGTGCAGGGAGAGTTTATACAGTACGTAAACGAAAAAATAATTGTAAATGAGTATGTATGTCACGTCATCATCACATTCACGGTAAGTTTTCCTATCACTTTCATAAAAATTTACGTTGCTTGCTGTTATCTATAATGTTAAGGGTGTTTTTTTAACAGTGCAGGGAGGGTTTATACAGTACGTAAATGAAAAAACAATTGTAAATGAGTATGTATGTCACGTCATTATCACCTCATTCACCGTAATTTTATCTATCACTTTCATAAAAATTTACGTTGCTTGCTATTATTTATAATGTAAAGGGTGTTTTTTTAACAGTGCAGGGAGGGTTTATACAGTGTAAACGTAAAAATATATTAAAATATCTATGTACATATAGGCGGATCCTACTTCGCGGATTTCCTGGTTCGCGCCGGGTCCCGGAACCGAACTACCGTGATAAGTGAGGCAACACTGTATATATATATATATATATATATATATATATATATATATATATATATATATATATATATATATATATATATATATATATATATATATATATATATATATATATATATATATATATATATATATATATACAGTGTTCCCTCACTTATCGCGGTAGTTCGGTTCCGGGACCCGGTGCGAATCAGGAAATCCGCGGAGTAGGATCAGCCTATATGTACATAGATATTTTAATGTAATTTTACGTTTACACTGTATAAGCCCTCCCTGTACTGTTAAAAAAACACCCTTTACATTATAAATAACAGCAAGCAATGTAATTTTTTTATGAAAGTGATAGGCAAACTTACCATGAATGAGGTGATGATGACTTGACATACATAGGTTCCATATTTTACAATAATTTTTACGTTTACGTAAAATAGCGGCCGACATCCACAAACTTTTTTCCTTCTTTCAACATATCTAAGAGTTTCACTTTATCTACAATGGTTAACATTTTCCTTTGCCGCTTAGGCTCACTACAAGAAGCCTTAGAAGATGAAGGATGCTTGGGAGGCATTGCAAAGGTTAAAATATGCGAGTAAAAATATCACAAGCAAAACATATTAATAATAATAAGCACAACATGAATGGCGCACACGAGTGAGGCAAGACAACAGAAGATGGTGGAAGCCTTTATTCATTGTAATTTGGACCAAATATTCCTTTTGTAAAGATTATACTGTACTTTTCAAAAGAGGTGGTCAATAAATGTATCTATCTATCTATCTATCTATCTATCTACATTTATGTTTTTTACTATTTTTTACTGTTTTATTATTCGTAGGCTGGGAAATAATTTTTTTTATCAATTAGATAATGAAATATGTTTTTTTCAATAAAAAAAATGAAAATACTGAGAATTTTGTTTTTAATATTTTAATATTTTTGCATATACCCATGATATAAAATAATAATTTATCCAAAAAAAAACCGCGATAGAGTGAGAAAGCGAACCAAGAAACGCGAATAACCGGGGTAACACTATATATATATATATATATATATATATATATATATATATATATATATATATATATATATATATATATATATATATATATATAAGCAAAATAATTTGTGGGAGATGAATCGTAACCATGAAACACTGTAACTCGAGGACAACATTAATCGAGGATCACCTGCATGTGTTTTTTTTAATGAGTGTGACACCAGGACAGGCAAAAAAAACTGCCCTCATCAATAAAGGCTTGGGCAGGAGAAAACAATAAGACAAAGGTAAACATAAAGATTATGGACAAGGCAGAGATGAGGTAATTATACGCAAAAGGAAAAGGACTTCCTGAAAGAATAGTCAAAGTACTGATGACCTAAAGATATGGAGGATTAGGTCCTGAGATGATGAATGGGGTTAAGGAACGGATTATGTTCGTGACTAGAGGTACCACTATATACAGTGTATATATATATATATATATATATATATATATATATATATATATATATATATATATATATATATATATATATATATATATATATATATATATATATATATATATATATATATACGTACGTACGTACATACACACACATACATAGTGGTGAGGACTCATTCGGGCAAGATTCCTAGATTGCATACAAGGGAATTTCCTACACTGACATACACTGGAACCAACAAGGGCCAGGGGTGGGGATGAGCCATCACTACTTGATCTAGTATTCAAAGATAACAAGTTGGATATTGAAAAAATTGAGTATGAACCACCAATTGGAAAGAGTGACCACTGCGTGTTGTTGAAGGAATATATCATTAAAGATGTTCTGCCTGTGAGTAAAGGCACTGAGGACATGAGGAGGAACTATCCAAAAAGAGATTACATCAAAATGAATGAACCTTTTGCAGTTATTGACTGGAGAACCTTATTTTACAACAAACCTGTACAAGAAACGTACAACATCTTTTGTGAGAAATATGAGAAGATAGTAGATTGCTGCATACCTGTCACCAAAGTAGGTGTAATTCACGCAAGACAGAAAAGGCTCGAAAATGAGTGTAAAAGAGCTAAGGAGTGGAGAAACAAATGCTGGAAACAGTATAGGAGGAGAAAAAACATAAATGCCTGGCAAACCTACAAAAGAGCAAGAAATAATTACCTAAGTAAAAGAAGAGAGGCAGAGAGAGACTATGAAAGGGACATCACCAGAAAGGCTAAAGAGAATTCGAAGCTTTTCCAGAGCTTTATCAGAGGAAAACTGAAGGTAAGAGAACAGGTTTTAAGGCTTAAGAGAGCAGATGGAAGCATCACTGAGACGGATGAAGAGATCTGCAAAGAATTGAACAAGGAGCTTCAGTCAGTATTTACAATAGAAAATACCCCCATCCCCTCAGATCGCAGAAATAAAAGCTCATGGGCTGGTATTAGAGAACATCAACCTTTCAGCCACAGAGGTATGCAGAGCGCTGATGAAGTTAGATGTCCATAAAGCAACAGGTCTTGATGATATATCCCCTCATGTACTTAAAACATGCACAAACTCAATATCAGTGGCAGTAAGAATCATATTTAAGAAGTCACTGGAGTCAGGGGATATTCCAAGATGCTGTAAACAAGCAAATGTGATACCTATCTTCAGAAAGGGAAGGAAGGATACAGCTCTAAACTATAGACCAGTTTCCTTGACCAGCATAGTTTGCTAAGTTATGGAGAAACTACTAAAGAAACATATCTCTCTTCACTTTTAATCCTTCAACTTTTTGTCACTGAGACAACATGGCTTCAGAGAAGGTAGATCAACAGTAACAAACTTATTAAAAATTTATGATGAGGTAAGCCGAATCTTATAGGAAAGAGAGGACTGGGCAGATTGCATATGCTTAGACTTTCAGAAAGCATTTGACACTGTACCGCATGGAAGACTTATTAAGAAGCTGCAAGCAATGGGTAGAGTAGGTGGAAATGACTTTGAATGGATAAGAACTTACTTAGAACGAAGAGAACAGAGGGTTAGAGTAAGACACTCAGTGTCTGAATGGAGAGAGTTAGTAGTGGAGTTCCACAGGGTTCTGTTTCAAGGCCACTTTTGTTCCTTGTATATGAAAATGACCTACTAGAGTCTGTAAATTCATTCATGAATATGTTTGCAGATGATGCAAAGATTGTGAAGAAAGTAAGAAACGAGAATAATGGTAGAGAACTTCAGGAAGATCTAAATAGTCTCCAAGAGTGGTCAGAAAAGTGACTAATGAAATTCAATTCTTCAATATGTAAGGTAATGAGAATGAGTACAAGTGCATGAAGGCCCAAGCTTGACTACTCGGTGGCAGGAGTACAACTTCAAGAGACAGAAAACGAGAGAGATCTAGGAGTGATCATAGTGGCAGATTTATCTCCAGAAATACATATAAATGGCATAGTAAGGGTAGCATATGATTTCTTATCAAATGTAAGGGTAGCCTTCAGGCACATGGACAGGGAAATGTTCAGAAATATTTATGTAGCCTATGTGAGGCTAAACCTTGAATATGCAACCCCCTTTTGGAATCCACACTTGAAAAAGCATGTAGCTAAGCTTGAAAAGGTTTAAAGACATGCCACGAAACTGGTACCAGAAATACGCAATCTCAGTTTTGATGAGAGGCTGAGGGAATTAGACTTACCATCACTCAAAGCTAGGAGATTGAGGGGGGATATGGTGACAGTCTTTAAATTCATTCATGGTTATGATAGAGTGGATAGGGATCGATATATTGATATGGATGGCTCTAGAACTAGAGGTCATAGTTTGAAGCTTCGTAAGAAAACTTCTTTGCAGGATGTAAGTAAGTACTTTTTCAGTGTAAGAGTAGTTGTTAATTGGAATTCACTAAGCGAGGAGGTAGTAAATGCTAACTCAATCCATAGTTTTAAGGACAGGTATGATAAGTATCACTGAGTACAAAATGGAACCAATCAGGAGACGGGAAGATATGAGCTTTGGGCGCTTTCCCGTAAACACAATTAGGTAATCACACACACACACATATATATATATATATATATATATATATATATATATATATATATATATATATATATATATATATATATATATATATATATATATATATATATATATATATATATATATATCTCTCTCTCTCTCTCTCTCTCTCTCTCTCTCTCTCTCTCTCTCTCTCTCTCTCTCTCTCTCTCTCTCTATATATATATATATATATATATATATATATATATATATATATATATATATATATATATATATATATATATATATATATATATATATATACACATATATAATATACACAGTAATCCTCGGTTCCGGGACCGGCCGCGATAGGTGAACTTTCGCGAGGTGGGAACACCTTATTTTTTTTATTTTTTATTTTTTTTTTAAAGATGATTATGACACCAGGACGGCCCAAAAATGATAAAATAAAACAGCCTTTATCAGGCTGTAACGAGAAACAGAGATGGAGAGTGTAATGACCTGTCAGATGTGAAGGGATTATAAGAGATGTGTAATGAATATCCAGCTCTCTGCTGGGTTTTAATATATCTCTGCATTACTTTCATGATGTCTATTCCAAAAATTCTCCTTAGATCTAATTATTATTATTATTATTATTATTATTATTATTATTATTATTATTATTATTATTTTTATTATTATTATTAGTCATTTTTATTATTATTATTTTTAACAATATTTATCCTTTGATGATGATTGTGGAGATTATTATTATTATTATCATTATTATTATTATTAATATTATTATCAATATCATTATTATAACGAATTTGTAATTAAACCATTATTTTTACAATAAATAATGTAGTTTTGGTTGAATAAACAAGAGTTAATTAAAGATGTCTCTCTCTCTTTCTCTCTCTCTCTCCAACATTCTATTCTACCCAACCCCCCACACTCTCTCTGTACCAGTCAACTAAGGCGGGGCAATGTACACAGTTATTAAAGTAAATAAACCAACAGATATACAAACAATAATGAGCCCTTAATAATAATAATAATAATAATAATAATAATAATAATAATAATTATAATAATAATAATAATCTTCACAATCATCATCAAAGGAAAATTATTGTTGCCAATAATAATAATAATAATAATAATAATAATAATAATAATAATAATAATAATAAGATCTAAGGAGAATTATTGGAATAGACATCATGAAAGTAATGCAGAGGTATATTAAAACCCAGCAGAGAGCTGGATATTCATTACACATCTTTTATAATCCGTTCACATCTGACAGGTCATTACACTCTTCATCTTTGTTTCTATTTACAGCCTGATAAAGGCTGTTTTATTTTATAATTTTTTGGCCCATCCTGGTGTCAAAATAAAAAAAATAAATATAAATAAAAAATATAAGAAATCCAAAAAAAATCCTTGATACAGTGAATCCGCGATAGGTGAACCACGAAATAGTGAGGGATTGCTGTATATATATATAATATATATATATATATATATATATATATATATATATATATATATATATATATATATATATATATATATATATATATATATATATATATATATATATATATATATACTTAATAGGGAATCCTCATATAATGTCGTTTCAAGTTTACAACAAAGGCTGCTACAGAAAAAAAAAAAATTCATCCATTTATTTTTCATTTTTATATACAGTACTCATAAATTTGTTTTTGTCTAGTTTCCCTTACCCTTCCTTCCTGGTGGTCCTCTGGGGGTTAAAAGTTGGACTAGTTGAAGTAGCCAATGGTCATTTCACAGATGATGATAAAGAGATGTGTACATGTTTAAATGAATATCTCTTATCTGTATTTAACAATGAAAACTTGGAATATATTCCAGAGGTACAATACTTATACACAGACCGTCCCGATAATATACTTAGTACAATAAATATTACAAGGAAGGATGTAATAAAAGAAATTGATAAATTAAAGGCTCATACATCTCCAGGACCTGATGAAATTTTTCTAGAGTATTAAAGAAGTGCAATGTAGAGCTTAGTTGTCCACTAACTCCACTATTCCTTAATTTAATAAAATTGGCATTGGTACCCAAGGAGTGGAAATTGGCAGATGTGGTACCATTATTTTAAAAAGGAGAATGTGTTAAAAATAAAAATCATAGATCTTTATTTTTTCTTCTAAAATTCAATATCATTTTTCATTATAACCAACTGTATATAAAAAAAAACCAAAGCCATTAACTTAATAAAAAATGAGATACTAGTGTAATATTTTTTATGTTTATAAGTGTGTTTTATATCGCATACCTTTGTTTCCTATAGATTATGTATTGATTGTTCTTTTGCTTTTGCAGACTCACCTGGCTGCCCCTATCTCATCAACAGCTGACATAGCAAGCTTTCTCCTGATAAGTAAGTTTCTCTCTCCCTATGTAAGCACATCATATGAGTACAGTATACTGTATAGCTACTATTTACAGTTTTGTACTATACAGTAACACAGTACAGGTTTTGTAGTGTAATATAGTACAGATATTTTTTTTACACCTTGTTCCTTTTATGCGTGATTTTTTATCCTCAAAATTGCAATAACGCCCCCAAAAAATAGTAGTAAAAAAATTCGAATTTCGCGAATAACGCCCCCCCAATTTATTTATTTATTTATTTTTTTAAAGTAAATAAGCGCCCGCGGACGCTTCTTCCATGAGTACAAAGGGGATTATGATAAGAAAAGATTATCATCATTATACATAATATATACACCCACCCTACCTCTGTCATATGTCGATCTAATCTACATTTGAAGGTGTCTTAAGGTATTGGCATTTATTATCCTACTAGGAATCCTGTTCCATGCATCAGCTACTCTACGGTACTACCAAGCCAATTTTCACCAATTTCCCTTCTGAACCTAAATTTATCAAGCTTAAGTCCATTACCCAATACTAGTTCTGGTTTGATCATGAATTTTTAAAACTTTATTAATATCACCCTTGTTAATCCCTTTAAACCATTTATACACCTCAATCATATCCCCCCTAACTCTGCGCCTCTCTAGAGAATGTAGATTAAGTTTTTTTAATCTGTCATATGGTAGATTTAGGCATTGCATAATTAATTTTTTTTGTTCATTTTTAGTCTTGCTTTGTTATTTATAATTTTTATTTTATCTTTGCTTACATTTGCAGATAGAGGTTCGTTCTCCTGCATCCTCCTCCACTTCTACCGCATAAGTTACTTGCTCACGGCCACCATGCATGTCCCAGTGTACTGTATGGCTGTTGCCCACTGCATAATAGAGTACAGTACAGTAATGTATGTTAATTTCTAGCTGTAAAGTGAATATATATATATATATATATATATATATATATATATATATATATATATATATATATATATATATATATATATATATATATATATATATATATATATATATATATATATATATATATATATATATATATATATATATATATATATACTTTTGTATACTCTTAAAAATAGATACAGGGCTTTCTGCTTTGCTATGTAGTAATAAAATATGTTTTGTACCTATCTTATATCTTTGGCATGGTGTGTCTATGCAAGGTTTGGAACGTATCTATGCCCTTTATCATTGTTTCCTATGGAAAATGACTCGTTTTTTCACGCGATTTTCCATTTACCAGACACTTCTGAGAACCTATCTAGGCATTATTCTGAGAACTAGGTGTATATGTGTTATTATACTGTACAGTACATGTATACTATACAGTTCCTGCATATTATGTTAATTCCATAGTTTAGGAATAGAATTAAGATTAGCTTTAGTAATTTTCAGAACCATTAGGAACATAGGTTCCCCCCTAAAAAGAAAAAAAAAATGGGGGGGACCCAGGTTCAAATCTAAGTGAGTTCCGGCTTATGTCGATTTTCGACTTAAGTCAGCTGTCAGGAACGGAACACTGACATTATATGAGGACTCCATTATTATATATATATATATATATATATATATATATATATATATATATATATATATATATAATATATACAGTGCTCCCTCGTTTATCGCAGGGGTTCAGTTCCGGGACCTGCCACGATAGGTGAAAATCCGCGAAGTAGGAGCACCAAACATACATAGGTATTTTACAGTTATTTTTACTTTTACTGTATAAATCCTTCCTGCCCTGTTAACAAACCACCCTTTACTTTATTGATAACAGCGTGCAAGTGTATATTTATATGAACGTGATAGGTAAGCTTACAGTGAATGACGTAATGATAACGTGTACATACTCCACAGGCAATGACTGCTTTACAGCTGCTTTTTGGGAGAGAAGAACATGGTAATGGGGAGTTGCTGTCATTGTTTCTTCTTTTGTGCGAAGATGGTCTTGTAAGGAGTCATGGCATCATCAATAATATTGCAGAAGTGTACTGAACGAACCATATTATTGTCATGCTCCTGCAACAGTTGTTAGAGTTCTTTGGCAATGTTATACATGGCTGCCAGACGTTCGAGTGTAAGGCCAAGTTCTTCAACTTCTTCGTGCACTTCCTCTTGTTGTTCTTCTTCCTCTTTTTCGCTAGCTAATTTTGTCATTTCCTCCAAGTCTTCATTAGTCAAAGAGTGCGAGTGGCAGTCGATCAGTGCAATGACGTCTTCGTGAGTCATATCTTTAAAGCCTTCTCCTCCTAGAAATGCAGCCAACATCACAGCTTTAGCAACTGTTGAATTATGGACTTTGTCAGGAGCGAATCCCTTGTAGTCGTAGATGACTTCGGGGCACAATTTCTTCCAGCTGGCATTGATTGTGGCCGGCTTCATCTCTTTGATTGCATTCTGAATATTTTGAAGGCATGTAGCAATCGTGTAGTTACGCCAGTACGTCTTCAGAGCGAATATTTTGTCCGCATCCATGGAGTCAACCAGGTTTGCCAGGGCATTTCGTGTGTAGAAGGCCTTGAATGCACGAATAACGCCTTGATATAGAGGCTAAATCAGTGATGTCGTATTCGGTGGAAGGAACTCTACTTGAATACCGTCATAATGGAGATGAGTTGCGTGGCCACCAGCATTATCTATAAAAAGAAGGACTCACTTTAAATTCAAAGCCCTTCTCTGCAAGATAAACTTTGACCTGAGGGATAAAGCATTGGTAAAACCAGTCCGATGTGAGGCTTTTCATGATCCAGGCCTTACGGTTATGCATCCAATACAGTGGCAGCAGATTATTGTTTTTATTCTTTAAAGCCCTAGGGTTCTTTGACTTGTAGATAAGCCCAGGCTTTAACATGAAGCCCGCAACATTCCCGCACATGATGAGAGTAACGCGGTCTTTGTGGGCTTTACATCACGGGGCTTTAGCTTCTTCCATGAAGAGAAAAGTGCGAGACGGCATTCTCTTCCAAAATATCCCAGTCTCTTCCATGTTAAATACTTGCTCAGAAGCATATTCGCCTTCCTTGATAATTTTCTTGAAGTCGTTCTTTACATACTCTTCAGCTGCAGCTGTATCTGGAGAGGCAGCTTCGCCATGCACCGAAACGTTCTTCAGGCCAAAGTATTCTTGAAATTTGGAGAACCATCCCTTGCATGAAAAGAACGAATGTTTCTTCGGTTGAAAATCGCTGGACGGTCCTGGTTGTGGGTCGTCCATTTCTTCTTCTTTCTCCTCCTCTTCCTCACAGCTTCTTCGCCTTTGTTTGCATGATACTTGTGTCTAAGCTGATCTTCTTCCTGCTATCAGCAATCCACAGGGCCAAAGCAGATTCCATCGCACTATTATTTTATTGTGGGGTGTTATGACCCGCTTCGCTGTTTTATTAAAAGTATTAGTCGCTGTTTTCCTAATATTTGCCTCGTCCTTCTTGATGTATAGAACAGTAGATTCATTGATGCCGAAATGGCGGACGACATCCGAGAACCTTCTTCCTTCCTTCAGCATATCTAACAGTTTTACCTTTTCTGTTATGGTCAACATCTTTCTTTGCTGCTTAGGCTTGCTACCAGAAGCCTAAGAAGTTGAAGGACACTTGGGAGGCATTGAAGGGGTTTAAATACAAAAGTTTCATAAAATCACAAGCATAACGCGAACGGCGCACATGTGAGTAGACTGAACGGGTGAGGGGAGACAATGGAAGATGCTGGGAGAACCAAGCTTCAATCAAAAAGCCAATCAGGCCTCATGATACAAAACATACAGAAAAACAATTCTGTGATTCATCGTCTCCCACCCATCAGCCAATAGCATCCCATGTACTATCTCACGTAGGTGCAACCCTTTGCGTTTTCCAAGACGACAAAATGCTATCGTACAGTATTTTACATGGTGCAATACTGTGAGTTACATGTTTAAATTTATGCTTTTTACTATTTTTTACTGTTTTATTATTCTTAGGCTAGGAAATACTTTTTTTATGACTAATGAAAATACTGGAAATTTTGATAAGTACTATTTCATGTAGGTGCGACCCTTTTCATTTTACGAAACGCCGATACCGGTATCGTATTTTATATGGTGTAATACTGTGAGTTAACATGTTTAAATTTATGTTTTTTACTATTTTTGACTGCTTTATTATTCTTAGGCTAGGAAATACTTTTTTTTATCAATAAAATAATGAAAATACTGGAAATTTTAATATGTACAATCTCATGTAGGTGTGACCCTTTGCGTTTTCTGAAACACCGATACCGGTATCATATTTTCTATGGTGCAGAGTTACTTGTTTAAATCTATGTTTTTTACTATTTTTTACTGTTTCATTATTCTTAGGCTGGGATATACTTTTATTTATCAATAAAATCATGAAAAAAAATTTCCAATAAAATAATGAAAATACTGAAAATTTTAATATTTTCACATATTGTGGATTCCCACACATACCCAGAAAAAAAAAAGCTCACCATAAAAAAACGAGATGCACTGAATTCGTGGTAGGTGAATCGCAACATAGCAAGTGATTACTGTATATATATATATATATATATATATATATATATATATATATATATATATATATATATATATATATATATATATATATATATATATATATATGAATTTTTTTTTTTTTTTTTTTACCCCGACCGGGACTCGAACCTGCGACTTATGATTACTAAGTCAAGGCGCTACCACTACACCACAGAAGGTTAAAAGGAATCCAACCTTATAGCTTATATCTGCTATACTTAGGAATGAACGCATTCTAACTGAATGCCACTATGTTCATATTACAGATTCCCCAACCTCACTCGTGGCTTCATTTTAGCATTTAATTCAATTCCCAATCTCATTCGGGCATTACAATAACCAAATAAGCACATTACATATGTGAAAACATGAATCATTTTTTTTTACCCCGACCGGGACTCGAACCTAGGACTTATGATTACTAAGTCAAGGCGCTACCACTACACCACAGAAGGTTAAAAGGAATCCAACCTTATAGCTTATATCTGCTATACTTAGGAATGAACGCATTCTAACTGAATGCCACTATGTTCATATTACAGATTCCCCAACCTCACTCGTGGCTTCATTTTAGCATTTAATTCAATTCCCAATCTCATTGGGCATTACAATAACCAAATAAGCACATTACATATGTGAAAACATGAATCATTTTTTTTACCCCGACCAGGACTCGAATCTAGGACTTATGATTACTAAGTCAAGGCGCTACCACTACACCACAGAAGGTTAAAAGGAATCCAACCTTATAGCTTATATCTGCTATACTTAAAAAAAAAAAAAAAAAAAAAAAAAAAAAAAAAAAAAAAAAAAAAAAGGATTCATGTTTTCACATATGTAATGTGCTTATTTGGTTATTGTAATGCCCGAATGAGATTGGGAATTGAATTAAATGCTAAAATGAAGCCACGAGTGAGGTTGGGGAATCTATAATATGAACATAGTGGCATTCAGTTAGAATGCGTTCATTCCTAAGTATAGCAGATATAAGCTATAAGGTTGGATTCCTTTTAACCTTCTGTGGTGTAGTGGTAGCGCCTTGACTTAGTAATCATAAGTCCAAGGTTCGATTCCCGGTCGAGGTAAAAAAAATGATTCATGTTTTCACATATGTAATGTGCTTATTTGGATATATATATATATATATATATATATATATAATATATATATATATATATATATATATATATATATATATATATATATATATATATATATATATATATATATATATATATATATATATATATATATATATATATATATACAGTGGTGCCTCTAGTCAGGAACTTAATACGTTGCTTAACCCCATTCGCAAGTAAAAATGTTCGTAACTGAAAAAAATGTTTCCTATTGAAATGCATGTACAGTAATTCCAATTACTCCATTCCCCAGCCCAAGAAACATACCTTTTTAATTTTTTTATGGGTTTATATGTGGCAAAAATAAAGATGGAATTAAAAATAACCTTAATTATAGAAAACTACAGTACAGTAATCCATTATACTAAAGTAAAACATGGCATTCACCATTGTTTCCCCTGAGGGAGGGGGGTTAGAATACTTCCTCCGTGTTGTAAGAGTCGACTAAATGGGGCAGAGCGGAGGGACTTGGAATCCCCTCCTTTCTTTCTTTCTTCCTAAAGAGTCAGAGTATTTTACCTTGACTCAGCCACTCTCCTTAGAAGGGGAAGTAAGGCTCTTGTATATAGATAGATAGATTTACCTTTGTGGTTGATAGTAGTGTGCACACTTGGATGGTGGTGGAAGAGGAGGAGGAGGACTAGCTGCCTCTTCATGCCTAACAACACTATGAATTCCAATTTGTCGACAAAATCTTTCAAACCAGCCTCTACTTGCTTTAAATTCGTCAATTTTAGTTCCACTAGCACTAAGAGTGTTGCTACTAAATCATGATATAACTGTAGAGCCTTTGCGCATATTAATAGCCTCTCTAACACTATCTCCAGCAAGCTCCTTTTCATTTATCCAAACTAGCAATAATTTTTCTACCTTTTCCATTACTTGAGACCTGTGCTTCATTAAAATAGTTACTCCTTTAGCCACATCAGCCGCCTATAAGGCCTCTTTAGTCTTTAAAATAGTACAGATGGTCGATTTTGCTGTCATATTGCTTGGCGAGATCAGAAACACGAACACCGTTCATATGTTAAGCTATTATTTCTTTCTTAGTTTCCACAGTAATACATTTACGCTTTTTAACGCCACTATTACTGACACTTTTGACTTTCTTAGAGTCGCAATGAGGGCTAATTTAAAGTAAAAAGCAAACAAATTTGGATTTCTACAATGAAAGAAAAATGAGCGATCTTCACAGTACGGGTACCAATGCAGAAATGAGAGCAAACAATGATTTGTTTGTGGTTGGGGGCATTCGTATGTGGAGTTTTGACTGTATATATAAACACGGTGTCCTGGGTTTACGATGTCCCCTACTTACAATCTTTCGTGGTTATGATGCATCTCCTATAAATTATTAATAAATCCTTTTTTTTAACCTGCGTGGTTTACATTATAAATATGAACTTTGAATGGAACAGTTACTAAGTGTGGCGGAAGAATACATCATCATGAGACATTGTTATATGCATAGATGAAGATAATATTTTATTTATTTCTTTATGTATTTGGGTATGTGAAGGACCTAGTTTGAATTTATAAGCAAAATTATCAAATACATACAGGAAGTCCATGGGTTACGTTGTCCCCGAGCTACGATGTTTCATCGTTATGAAAGAGGCCCATAAATTATTAATAAATCAAATTTTTGACCTACCTGGCTTGTGTGGTGAATACAAACTATGCGTGTTGAACAGTTTGTGAGCGTGGCGAACGAATACACAGCTAGCAGCACTGTTGTATTCGTATATATAAAGTTAATGGCTTTATTAATTTATTTATTATGTATTTTGTTATTTGAAGGAATTATATTGAATTTATTCACAAAATTTCCAAACACATAGCCATAAATTCGATCTTATCAGGTTCAGTTTGAGAAACAACGCTTTTAGAACAACGTTTCTCTTTAAAATGCGTTCTTATTGTGCTGTCCTTTTGGTTTCTCTCTTTCTCCAAAATTAATTTCTTTTGTTTTTCTCTTTAGTCTTTTTCAAATAATGACTGTCCTATTAGGTATTCTTTGTCCTCAATAAATGGCTATTTGATTAAGGGTTCTTTGGCTCTCAATTCGTTGTAACCTATACACCACACAAGAAACATTTTCGCACATTAAACACTTTGTATAAACATTCTTGCATCTATTTCTATCTTTCAATTGTAAGTTATTTGTTCTTGCTTTGTAAAAAATAACTGATGTTGGTCGATTGTCATATAGCTGCTCTTCACTTTTCAATTCGAATCCAAACGAAAGTTTCTGCAAGTACTGCATATTTTCAAAGAATACGATATTCTTATTTTACATATCAGTGTAATATACTTTTATAGATGTAATAATATTTATTTATTTCTAAATAGCAATTTTATATTTTTAGAAAATAACTTTCATGCAAATTGCAGATAAGATTTTATGCAAGTACCAAACATTACAACCATAGTTTAAAATGTTTATCATAGAGAAGCATAATCTTTATATTTTTTTTGGTAGACTCTTTTAAACAATAATATAGTTTTCATTACATTTCCCGTATATATCAAGTTAATGGTTTTATTTATTTGTTTATGTATTTGATTATCTGAAGGAAGTAGATTTACAAAATTAACAAATACAGAGGGTCCTCATTTAATGTTGGGGTTCCGTTCCCGACAGCTGACTGAAGTCGAATTTCGACGCAAGTTGGAAAAGACCTAAATTCCAACCTAGGTCATCCAACCTGTGTTAAAAACAAAACATTTAAAACATTGTAAAATAATATAAATTCTTAATCTATGATAAAAAAGTACTAAAACTAAACTTAATAGGATTGCTTACCTTTAAAATGTATCAATAGTAAAATTATACTATAGTACAGTGCATTATTGTTTACCGTTACTCGTGTGGTTGGCTTGCACACTGGAAGGGGCTTTGCAAGGGAGGGAGAGACTGGCTTATTGGGAGGTGGAAGCTGGAGATGCAGGTGCTGAGGAGACTGGGACAAGTGAGTCTTGAGAGGCAAAAAAATATAATGGAGGTAGTGGGGCAGGTGAGATTAGAGAGGTAAAGGCACCTGAGGTAGAGGGCACAGGATCTTTTGGTGGGGGATCTACCTTCACAAAGAATTGGTCAAGGCGAGTCTGGAAGGATGCCCTCTTCTTCTCCTCATATATCTCCTTGTAGCTTCGCATGGCATCATTGACCCCTCTCTCTACCTTATTGTACCTGGCAACGCTGGGTGTCCTGGGCTCTGGGCTTAGTAGTTCTTCCTCCTCTTCAATAATTTGCTTTTCCAGCTGAATGAGGTCCTCAGTAGATAACTCCTCCCCATGAGATTCCAGGAGTTCATTTACATCAGCCTCCACCTCCAGCTTGAGCTCCTTAATCATGACAACTGCATTCTTGGTTACAGCCTCAACTATCTCCTCGAAACCTCAGAAGTCCTTCACAAAATAGGGGTATGTTTCTTTCCATACCCCATTCAAGTTGGTTTGCATCACTTCCTTCCAAGTATCACCAATATTCTTCACAGCATGAAGAATATTGTATGAATTCTAGAAGTCCTAGAGAGTCAGGTTCTTGTCCTTCTCAGTTGCCATGAGAGCCATAGCGATTGTTCTTTGGAGGTAGTAGGCTTTAAAAGAGGCAATGGCCCCCTGATCCATTAACTGTAACAAGGAAGTGGTATGAGGTTGAAAGTAAACCACCTTTAGATTAGGATGAAAGTCATCCAAATGGGTAGAGTGACCAGGGGCTTTGTCCAGGATTAGCAACATCTTAAAGGGAAGACCCTTAAAAGAACAGTATCTCTCCGTTTCAGGGATAAAATGGTTGCTGAACCGGTCCTTAAATATTTGAAGGTTATCCAAGCCTTCAAGTTTGACTTCCAGATGACTGGCAGTTGACCCTTCTAAATGGCCTTAAGTGCCCTTGGACTTTCTGACAAATAAACCAACAAGGGCTTCAGCTTATAGTCTCCAGCAGCATTAGCTCCCAGTATCAAAGTCAGTCTCTCCTTTCTGACTTTATGGCCTGGTGCTGTCTTCTCCTCCTTGGCAATGTATTTACCAGTAGGCATATACTTCAACAACAAGCCAGACTCATCCATGTTAAATACCTGTTTGGCACGGTAATCCCCCTCCCTTATTATATGAGCCAAAACAATAGGAAATGTTTTTGCAGCTTCCTCATCACCACTAGCAGCTTCGCCTTGCACTCTTATATTATGAAACTTAGCACGAGCTTTAAAACGATTAAACCAACCTTTACAAACCACAAAATTTTCACCTGCACTGCCTTCCCCCTTGTTTCTTTTCAAGTGTTCCAACAATATTTTAGTCTTTTTCTGTATAAGCATAAGGCTTATTGGGATACACCTTCGATTTTGGTCTTCAAGCCAAAGCACTAGCAATCTCTCCATCTCAATCATAAGGCGACAATACTGTGTAGTGATCACAGGGGGCATCATAGGAGTCAAACCTTTCACGTGGTCACGGATGTGATCTTTGTCTTTGATGATCGTGGTCAAGGTCGTACAGGCTACTCTGAGATTGTGGCCAAAGTTGGTGTCTCTCTTGGAAAAAGAGAGAAACCAAAAGGACAGCAAATTAAGAACGTATTTTTAAGAGAAAAGCCGTTGTAGAGGCATTGCTTCTCAACCTCTCGCTTGCCATATTGTTTATCATGCTCATTTGCTGTGATTACATACTTTCAACATGATTAGTAATAAAATGTTATTAGTGTTTTGGCTAGATAACCAGCCTCACCGGCATATCCTAGTAAGCCTCCTGTTGATACAGAAGAGAACAAATAGAATACAGTAATCCCTCACTATATTGCGAGTCACGTACCGCGAATTCAGTGCATTGCGGATTTTTTTGGGGAGCAATTTTTTTTTTTTTTTTTTTTTAGGATTGTGACACCAGGGTGGGCCAAAAAATAAAATAAAACAGCCTTTATCAGGCCTGGGCACAAAGAATACATAAAGTAAAGAGAAACATAGATGGAGAGTGTAATGACCTGTCAGATGTGAAGGGATTATAAAAGATGTGTAATGAATATCCAAGAATATTCAGTGTAGCTGGTGCCATGAGCCAACCTACTACTGAATACATGTTGATTATTTTATATCACAGATTTTCTGGGTATATGCTATTTTTGAGCACGAGGATGCAAATGCTTTACCGCCTCCGTATCAGCTGATGCACCCTCGAACGCTTTTCCCTGACGATAATATATCGAAAGTTTGTTTGCTATTTGTTCTTAATGCTTTTTTTCAATTCTCTTCATAATATTAGATCGCATTAAGCAGTAGAAGAGGAGGAGGATGTGGGAGAACGAACCTCTAACCATAACGTTTTGGCGCTTCCGTATCAGCTGATGCTTATCACTATTCAGGCACAATATCTTACTCATAAAATATTTATTTACTCACTCTATTTGGGGTTTATCTAATTTTCAAGATTAGTAGTATTATTAATATTTCTTGGTTCTAAACATTATGCTATCTTCTTTACATATCGACCATGCTGCACGAAATCTAAACATATACAAAGTCAGCTGAGGGGAAAAGAAAACTATACAATTCGTTACAAAGAAAACGTATATCGTACTGTACATGGGAAACTTAAATGATAATATATATATTCTCTACATGCTATTTCCCTGACGATATTATATAGAAAGTTTGTTTGCTGCTTCTTCTTAATGCTTTTTTTCAATTCTCTTCATAATATTCGATTGCATAAAGCGGTAGAAGAGGAGGAGGATGCGGGAGAACGAACCTCTATCTGCAAATGTTTTGGCGCTTCTGTATCAGCTGATACACCCTCGCACGCTCTTTCCCTTACAATATTATATCGCAAGTTTGTTGCTGTTTGTTCTAAATGCTTTTTTTTCCATTCTCTTCATAATATTCGATCGCATTAAGTAGTAGAAGAGGAGGAGGAGGATGCGGGAGAACGAACTGCTAACCAAAATGCTTTGCCGCTTCCGTATCAGCTGATGCTTATCACTATTCAGGCACAATATCTTACTTATAAAATATTTATTTACTCAACCTATTTGGGGTTTATCTAATATTCAAGATTATAGTATTATTAATATTCCTTGGTTCTAAACATTATTCTATCTTCTTTACATATCGACCATGCTGCATGAAATCTTAACGTAAACAAAGTCAGCCGAGAGAAAAAGAAAACGTATACAATTCTTTACATAGAAAATGTATATTGTACTGTACATGGGAAACTTAAATGAAATATATATATTCTCTACAAGCTATTTCCCTGACGATATTATATAGAAAGTTTGTTTGCTCTTAATGCTTTTTTTCAATCTTCATAATATCACGTACATATAAATTTACGCTTGCGCGCCGTTATTAATAAAGTATAGGGTGAGTTGTCAATAGTGCAGGGAGGGTTTATACAGTAAAGGTAAAAATAAATGTAAAATACCAGTAATAAATATGGTGCTTCTACTTCGCGAATTTTCTCCTTACGAGGCTGGTCCCGGAACCGAACCCCTGCGATAAATGAGGGAGCACTGTACTTAATACCGTGAAAATGGAAGAGGGGGAAGAAGCGTCCCCCACTTATTCTTGTGCTCAATCGCTGGTGTTGAGAGTTGGATATGGGGGCTGAAGTTATCAAGTTATCCAGATGCAAGCCAACTACAGTAGTAAAGGTAAAGAATACTGTAAAGTGTATTTCTACTATTTTTATATCTTAAATCAAGAACTTAGATTATTGTTTTATGTTTTAGAGTATTTATTTGTAGCATTGGTGGGGGACCTAGGTTCGAATTTAGGTATTTTCCAAGTTATGTCAAAATCCGGTTGAAGTCAGCTGTCATGAACAGAACCCTGATGTAAAACGGGGGCTACCTATATATATATATATATATATATATATATATATATATATTATATATATATATATATTATATATATATATATATATAAAGTGATCCCCCACTGTATCGCGTTTCTTGGTTCGCGTTCTCACTGTATCGCAGTTTTTTTTGGGAAAATTATTATTTTACTTTCTGGGTATACGCAAAAATATTAAAATATTGAAAGAAAATTTTTTTTCAGTATTTTCATTTTTTATTGAAAAAAAAGCAAATTTCATTATTTAATTGCTAAAAAAAATTTATTTCCCAGCCTACAAATAATAAAAGAGTAAAAAATAGTAAAAATTTAGATATACGTACGTACGGCATAACTCACAGTATTGCATCATGCGAAATAGTGTCTGATAGCGTACAATGTATTGGGGTCGCAGCTACGTGAGCTAGCATATATATTTATATTTCCAGTAGTTTCATGATTTTATCGATAACAAAATGTATTTCTTAGCCTAAGAATAATAAAACAGTACAAAATAGTAAAAAGCATAAATACTAACAGCATTGCACCACGTAAAATACGATACCAGTATCAGTGTTTCGGAAAACGCAAAGGCTCTCACCTACGTGACCTAGTGAATATTAAAATTTTCATTATCTTATTGATAAAACAAGTATTTCCTAACCTAAGAATAATAAAACAGTAAAAAATAGTAAAAAACATAAATACAGTACTAACAGTATTGCACCATGAAAAATGCGATACCAGTATCATGTTTCGGAAAACACAAAGGCTCTCACCTACGTGACCTAGTGAATATTAAAATTTTCATTATTTTATTGATAAAACAAGTATTTCCTAGCCTAAGAATAATAAAACAGTAAAAAATAATAAAAAACATAAAGTACTAACAGTATTGCACCATGTAAAATACGATACCTCTATCAGCGTTTCGGAAAACGAAAAGGCTCTCACCTACGTGAGATAGTTCATGGAATGCTATTGGCTGAAAGGTCGGGAGACGATGAATCACAGAATTGTTTTTCAAAATGTTCTGTATCATGGGGTCTGATTGGCTTTTTCATTGCAGTTTGCTTTTCCCTCCAATTTCCAATGTGCCGCCTCACTCGTTCAGTCTAACTCACGTGTGCGCCGTTCTCGTTGTGCTTATTAATACGTTTTGCTTGTGATTGTGTTTTCACACGTAATTTAGCCTTTGCAATGCCTCCCAAACGTCCTACACCTTCTAAGGCTTCTGGTAGTCAGCCTAAGCGGCAAAGGAAAATGTTAACCATTGTAGATAAAGTGAAACTCTTAGATATGTTGAAAGAAGGAAAAAGGTTTGTGGATGTCGGCCGCTATTATGGCCTCAATGAATCTACTGTTCGCTACATCAAAATGGACGAGGCAAAGATCAGGAAAACAGCGAGCATTTCTTTTGATAAATCAGCGAAGAGGGTTGCAACATCCTGCAATAAGGCAGTAGTGCAGATGGAAGCTGCTTTGGCCCTGTGGATTGCTCATTGCAGAAAGAAAAACATCAGCTTAGACACCAATATCATACAAACAAAGGAGAAGAGGCTATACGAAACATTCGCTGCAAATGAACCCGATGACGACAGTGGAGAGGAGGAGAGAGAAGATATCGACGACCCACAACCAGGACCCTCCAGCGATTCTCCATCGAGGATACAACCGTTCGTAGCTAGCAAGGGATGGTTCTTCAAATTTCAAAAACGCTATGGCCTAAAAAGCATTTCAGTGCATGGCGAAGCTGCCTCTGCAGATACAGCTGCCGCAAAAAATTACGTCACGAACGACTTCAAGAAAATTATCGCCGAAGGGGAATATGTTCCTGAGCAAGTCTTCAACATGGATGAGACTGGCTTATTTTGGAAGAGAATGCCATCTCGCACTTTTCTCTTCAAGGCAAATCTAAAGCCCTGGGATTTAAAGCGCACAAAGATCGCGTTACCCTCATCATGTGCGGGAATGCTGCGGGCTTCATGTTAAAGCCCGGGCTTATTTACAAGTCAAAGAATCCTAGGGCTTTGAAGAACAAGAATAAGAATCTGCTGCCAGTGTATTGGATGCATAACGCTAAGGCATGGATCACGAAAAGCCTCTCATCGGACTGGTTTCACCAATGCTTTATCCCTCAGGTAAAACTTTATCTTGCGGAAAAAGGCCTTGAATTTAAAGTCCTTCTTTTGATGGATAATGCTGGTGGCCACGCAACCAATCTCCAATATGACGGTGTTCAAGTTGAGTTCCTGCCACCGAATACAACGTCACTGATTCAGCCTATGGATCAAGGCGTTATTCGTGCGTTCAAGGCCCTCTACACACGAAATGCCCTGGCAAACCTTGTTGAAGCCATGGATTCGAACAAAAACTTCTCAATGAAGACATACTGGCATAATTACACGATTGCCACATGCCTACAAAATATTCAGAAAGCAATCAAAGAGATGAAGTCGGCCACAATCAATGCCAGCTGGAAGAAATTGTGGCCCAAAGTCATCCACGACTACAAGGGATTTGCTCCTGACGAAGTGCAGAAGTCGGCAGTTGAGAAAGCTGTGAAGTTGGCTGCATTGCTAGGAGAAGCCTTTTAAGATATGACTCCCGAAGATGTGAATGAACTGATTGACTGCCCCTCGCAGCCTTTGACTGATGAACACTTGGAAGAAATGATGAAATCAGCGAGCGAAGAGGAAGAACTTGAGGAAACGCACGAAGAAATTGAAGAACCTGGCCTTACACTCGAACGTTTGGCAGCCATGTATGAACATTTTAAAGCACTCCAACAACTCTCGCAGAAATATGACGATAATATGGTTCGTTCGGTGACCTTCCGTAATTTTCTTGACGATGCCATGATTCCTTACCATACCATCTTCCAACAAATGAAGAAAAAGCGACAGCAACTCCCCATTACCATGTTCTTCTCCCCCAAAAAGCAGCCGTAAAGCTTTTACTGGCTGCAAAATAATTTCCTCCGTGGTCAAGAAAGATCATCAACACCTCATTCACGGTAAGTTTGCCTATCACGTACATATAAATTTACGTTGCATGCTGTTATTTATAATAATTGTAAAATACCCATGTACATGAGTATGTCATGTAATTACCACTTCATTCACCATAATTTTATCTATCACTTTCATGTCAATTTACGTTGCTTGCTGTTATTTATAATGTAAAGGGTGCTTTTTTAGCAGTGCAGGGAGGATTTATACAGTACGTAAACGTAAAAATAATAGCAAAATACCTTTGAACATGAGTATGTCATGTAATTACTACTTCATTCACCGTAATTTTATCAATCACTTTCATGTAAATTTACGTTGCATGCTGTTATTTATAATGTAAAGGGTGTTTTTTTTAACAGTGCAGGGAGGGTTTATACAGTACGTAAACGTAAAAATAATTGTAAAATACCTATATATGTCACGTCATCATCACCTCATTCACGGTAACTTTTCCTATCACTTTCATAAAAATTTACGTTGCTTGCTGTTATTTATAATGTAAAGGGTGTTTTTTTAACAGTGCAGGGAGGGTTTATACAGTATGTAAACGTAAAAATAATTGTAAAATACCTATGTACATGAGTATGTCATGTAATTACCACTTCATTCACCGTAATTTTATCTATCACTTTCGTAAAAATTAACATTGCTTGCTGTTATTTATAATGTAAAGGGTGTTTTTTTAACAGTGCAGGGAGGGTTTATACAGTACGTAAACGTAAAAATAATTGTAAAATACCTATGTACATGAGTATGTCATGTAATTACCACTTCATTCACCGTAATTTTATCTATCACTTTCATATAAATTTACGTTGTATGCTGTTATTTATGAAGTAAAGGGTGGTTTGTTAACAGTACAGGGAGGGTTTATACAGTGTAAACGTAAAAATAAATTAAAATATCTATGTACATATAGGCTGATCCTACTTCGCGGTTTTCCTATCTCGCGCCGGGTCCCGAAACCGAACTACCGCGATAAGGGGGGGATTACTGTGTGTATATATATATATATATATATATATATATATATATATATATATATATATATATATATATATATATATATATATATATATATATATATATATATATAGTGTTGCCTCACTTATCGCGGTAGTTCGGTTCCGGGACCCGGCGCGAACCAGGAAATCTGCGAAGTAGGATCCGCCTATATGTACATAGATATTTTAATATATTTTTACGTTTACACTGTATAAACCCTCCCTGCACTGTTAAAAAACACCCTTTACATTATAAATAACAGCAAGCAACGTAAATTTTTATGAAAGTGATAGATAAAATTGCAGTGAATGAGGTGATAATGACGTGACATACATACTCATTTACAATTATTTTTTCGTTTACGTACTGTATAAACCCTCCCTCCACTGTTAAAAAAAACACCCTTAACATTATAGATAACAGCAAGCAACGTAAATTTTTATGAAAGTGATAGGAAAACTTACCGTGAATGTGATGATGACGTGACATACATACTCATTTACAATTATTTTTTCGTTTACGTACTGTATATACCCTCCCTGCACTGTTAAAAAAACACCCTTTACATTATAAATAACAGCAAGCAACGTAAATTTTTATGAAAGTGATATATAAAATTACGGTGAATGAGGTGATAATGACGTGACATACATACTCATTTACAATTATTTTTTCGTTTACGTACTGTATAAACCCTCCCTGCACTGTTAAAAAAACACCCTTTACATTATAAATAACAGCAAGCAACGTAAATTTTTATGAAAGTGCTAGATAAAATTACGGTGAATGAGGTGATAATGACGTGACATACATACTCATTTACAATTATTTTTTCGTTTTCGTACTGTATAAACCCTCCCTGCACTGTTAAAAAAACACCCTTTACATTATAAATAACAGCAAGCAACGTAAATTTTTATGAAAGTGATAGATGAAATTAATGTGAATGAGGTGATAATGACGTGACATACATACTCATTTACAATTATTTTTTCGTTTACGTACTGCATAAACCTTCCCTGTACTGTTAAAAAAACACCCTTTACATTATAAATAACAGCAAGCAACGTAAATTTTTATGAAAGTGATAGATAAAATTACGGTGAATGAGGTGATAATGACGTGACATACATACTCATTTACAATTATTTTTTCGTTTACGTACTGTATAAACCCTCCCTGCACTGCTAAAAAAACACCCTTTACATTATAAATAACAGCAAGTAACGTAAATTTTTATGAAAATGATGGATAAAATTACGGTGAATGAGGTGATAATGACGTGACATACATACTCATTTACAATTAATTTTTCGTTTATGTACTGCATAAACCCTCCCTGCACTGTTAAAAAAACACCCTTTATATTATAAATAACAGCAAGCAACGTAAATTTTTGTGAAAGTGGTAGATAAAATTACGATGAATGAGGTGATGATGACGTGACACACATACTCATTTACAATTATTTTTTCGTTTACGAACTGTATAAACCCTCCCTGCACTGTTAAAAAAACACCCTTTACATTATAAATAACAGCACGCAACGTAAATTTCAATAAAAAAATGAAAATACTGAAATTTTTTTTTTCAATATTTTAATATTGTTGCGTATACCCATAAAATAAAATAATAATTTATCCAAAAAAAAACCGCGATAAAGAGTGAGAACGCTAACCAAGAAGCGCGAATAACCGGGGTAACACTGTATATGTATATATATATATATATATATATATATATATATATATATATATATATATATATATATATATATATATATATATATATATATATATATATATATATATATATATATATATATACACCTTGTTCCTTTTATACGCGATTTTTTTTATATGCGAAATTGCAATAGCGCCCCCCAAAAATAATAGTAAAAAATTCGGAATTTGCGAATAACCCTGCCCCCCCCCCAAAAAAAAAAAAAAATTTATTATTGTGACAACAGTATGGACCAAAAAATTATAAAATAAAACAGCCTTTATCAGGCTGTAAGGAGAAACAGATGGAGAGTGTAATGACCTGTCAGATGTGAAGGGATTATAAAAGATATGTAATGAATATCCAGCTCTCTGCTGGGTTTTAATATACCTCTGCCTTACTCTCATGATGTCTATTCCAAAAATTCTCCTTTGATCTTATTATTATTATTATTATTATTTTTAACAATAAATTTCCTTTGATGATGATTGTGGAGATTATTATTATTATTAATATCATTATTATTACGCATTTGTAATTAAACCATTATTTTTACAATAAATAATGTAGTTTTGGTTGAATGAACAAGAGTTAATTAAAGATCTCTCTCTCTCTCTCTCTCTCTCTCTCATTCTCTCTCGTTTCATTTCACTTACATTATATAGAATATATTATATTAAAAGGAGAATAGTCTTACAAACAACGCATATATCAGTTACTTTACAAGCTGATGAGTCGTTTGGGGCAGCAAATGATAAATATAATAATGCACTTTTAATAAAAACGTTAATGAGTTAAAAGACCGTTAAATTAATTTCCTTTCCACGAATCCTTTGTAATGTCTCTCTTAAACAGGAATTAGGTAGAAATTTTTCATCTTATTATGTAAAT